>JABCKB010000417.1:0-55213 GCA_013184455.1 Fusarium continuum
TCGTGTTCACATTTCTCTAGTTAAATACTTTTTTAAAACCCTATTATTTTAGTGTTTATAGGTGAGAATACAATGGCCAAAGGGGGGTTCTGGCCAAAGGGGGGGCAGTCACGTTATAATATGAATTGGGCCACTTTTGGGTTCAATTTTCAACAAACGCCGCACCTGCTTGTGCCGCGGTTTCCAAGCCTGTGACTGGCTGGAAACCAGCACGCGAGTTCACTTATACCTACTTCGTGCCCCGTGCAATCAAGCGTTACTGTCTCTTATTTTTATGGCCTTGACAGAAGGATTCTGTCCAGTTGATAACGAGAAGAGACTTTTTAAATCTACTTTGGAGAGTGTGAGGTCATGGCTGCTGAGAAAAGATGCCTAAACAATCAGAAACGATGGCTTGGAAACGTTGGGTGTTTGCTAATCTCGCATGGACAGGGCTTAATTAATTCCCCTGGTTTCTTTTAGACCATCTCGTCTCAATCCGAAGAAAATTTTGTTATTGCTCGAGGCTTTGATGTGGAATGGAATTTTCTCCCATCTGGAATGTTCTACTCGTAGATCTCTCGCTGGCCATGCGTGCTACGTGACTACAGTGCTTGGCCTTTGACCTGATGTTGTATTGCGTCTTGGTGGCAAGTGAGTGAGCTATGAATAGGAACGGAGAGAGGGTGAACAAGTAGAATGGTAGGTAGATTTCTCAGGCGGAAGAACCGAGAGCGGTCCAAAGGCGACGACGACGGATGGATCCAGCGCTATCTCCTTTGAGAAGTCTTAACGATGCTGGAAGAATTAATTAACAAGTTATCGATAGGGGTGAGAGTGACAAGTCAATGCATGAACTCTAATAACTCAAGGGTTCATCTCATCTGAATGACTCAAGAGGAGAATCTTCCTAAGCGGTCGACGATTGCCTTGGAAGAGACCTGGGCCATGTTTTAACATGATCAAGGATAACGTCTCAATTAAAGAGTGGGCAATACTCGTTTAATGAGAGCGAGAATCCGTCAACAGCGCATCTTGTCTTGTCTTGGCCTTGACCTCGGTCATGGCCCTGGCTCAGATGGCCATTTACAGCTCACAGCGCCGGTGCCGGGAGGTTAAGACCTGGTCCCAGTACTAACGTTAGCACGTACAGCAAGAGTAACAGATACCCCTAATAAGATTTCATAATATTGGGATGGGGAAGCACCGGCCAGGGCATTTCCAACAGGGCTCGTATTCATTCATCCATGGACAGCTTTTGCAGGTGACAGCTCGGCACAAGGTGGCCGTCAGTTCACACACCCGACGCTCAGGAGCTCCATCTTCAGCTTCCGACACGCACCAGGAGACGCGCCCGTGTTTCTTTCTGGACTGAAGCTTTGCCTCTAGCGGGAGGAGGGGACAGAGAGAGAGTTTGTTGGGTAGTGACAGTGCATTGACATGACGCTGGTGTTAGCCATACACATGCATACGCCAGTGAGGGAGAGATGGCTCTAAACCTCTAGACTTCCAAAACGGTCTTGAACTCTTCGGCCCGTGAAAAGCATGGCGCGAGACGCACACTTCGGTTTGTCTGTCAAGTCTAGTATACTACGAGGAAGAAAGCAAATCATCCAGAGCGTATTATTGTTTACGTTGTATTGGCTGGATTGCAAACGCAACCTGGTGGCATAAAAGTCTCGGACACACATCCGCTCTCCCCTTGCCCCCAAAATGGAGGCCTAGTTAGTCTATTATTGTCTGACCTAGCTAGTCCGCGGCCACCCCTGAGACAGCCTCAAATCCAATCGATTTGGAGATATCTAACGCTAGTACCGGAAACTAGGCGCTGAGAACACAGCAAACATGAGGACAAGATGCGTCGCCATCATCTTGGAGGTGTAAATTGGGGGTTCAATGCTCAATGGTGGAAAGCAGCATGATTCTAGGCAGTGGGCGTAGGTCCAAATTCTGCTCGGATGGTGGCCATGTCGCCCAGCAACACGAGGTGTAGGAGGCGAAGCTGGTCATGATGGGATGGATGGACAAGTGGAGGATCATCCATTGTGTGGGTCTGTTTCTTCCCTCTCTCCCAACGTATTCTCATATCATAAGCCACTGGGTACCGAGTCGCGAGTCTACTAACCTCGATCCTCGCCAAAAAAGAATCATGGACAAGAAGAAAGACTGCAAGATCTGCATCGAGCCGGAATTACAGGAACATACCCCAGCTCAGATGGCCGTTTCTTCCCCCAGTCAGTCCACGGCTGGCCGCAGGACAGGGACGGCAAATTAGTGGTGGTCTTTTTGGATCATGGCTTGCAAATTTAAAATTGGGGTCGGTTGGCTTCCCCAGATAGGCCACCTCGATCGACAGCACATCTCATGCCCAAGGCGCGCGCAGTCCAAGTCTCGCTACAGACCGACTGTAACTCACTCTAACCTTGTCTTTAATGTTGTAACTTGTCCAACTGTTACCTACTGTGGCACGGAATGGACATGGAGACGTGGACGCGGGACGTGTTGATGGGGGTGGTTTGCGTGGCATAGGTAGGTAACAAAAATTTCACCCCTCCCGTCTCTCCTCTTCTGGGCATGTTGCGTTGCTATGATACGGGATCCCAAATGTGCATCATGTGTACGGTCCACGGATAACAACAGCAGCAACGGCAAGCGGATTTACCAGGCCGAAAAGAAGATGGATCCCTCCCTCTCAGACTTCTCAGTCCACAAGCCCTTGCTCTTCCTGATCAGAAATGGATCCCAGTAGCCTCAATCCCAGCGCCATCATGGGTCCTATTCTCTCCCCCCATGTTCCATGTCCCACCTCAATAAATGGAACCTATGTAAGTGTGAGCAACCTGATGGGTTCCTTTCCCCCTCGATGAGCCGGGGTCTAGCCTTGGCGCGCTCTGCCCTGAGCTGCAGTCTGCTGACTTGTGACTTTCACGGCTAGGGGGTGTATGAGATTTTGCTTTGCTCTGCCTACCGTAGGCTTGAGATTGGGCTTGGACCTGTGGTGGCCTGGCTTGAGGGGGGTGCCCCTTTGCCGTATTGTCTTCAGGTCTTCATAAAAGGACCTGTCCGACCCCGTCGCGTCCTTTTCTCTCCCTTCTTCCTCCTCACCCTCGCTGTTACTCGTCCCGTCGTTCGTTAGACAAGACCTTTGCTTCTCACACTCGCTTTTGAGATACATATCTACTACTTTACTCTACTAATTCTAATATCAAACCCCTAAACAACCATCAATATGCGTTTCACCTCCATCTTCATCGCCGGCGCTTTCGCCACCATGGCTGCTGCCCAGAGCAAGACCGCTTCTCTCTCCCCTGCCCAGCAGTCCCAGGCTGACTGCATTGACGCCTGTGATGCTGGCGATGTCAAGTGCCAGTCCTACTGTATCACTGTATGTAAACTCTCGTCTCCTTTCAGCACCACGTGATCACTTACACCGAATTCAACAGGTTCCCTCTCCCGATGAGAAGCAGATCAACGCCACCAACGACTGTGTCGCCGCTTGTGACAAGGGCAAGGGCTCTGCTTCTGACACTGAGAAGTACTCCGTTTGTCTCCAGGACTGCATCGCCGACAACTACTGGAAGACCATCGACGGTACTCCCCGTGAGACTCAAGCTGCTGGTGCTAAGGACAAGGCCTCTTCTGCCGCCGCTTCTGCCGCCGAGTCCGCCACTGGCACTGCCTCTGATGAGGACTCTACCGCCACTGCTTCCGCCTCTGAATCTGATGCTTCCGCTACCGATGCCTCCGAGACCGACTCTGACTCCGAGTCTACATCCGGTACCGCTACTGGCTCTGCTGCTACTGCCTCCGAGACTGGCAACGCCGCCCCCGTTCTGGTCGGTGGCGTCTCCCTTCTCGGCCTCTTCGCCGCTGTCCTCGCTCTGTAAATTGGTTAATCTCTGTTTCTTGAAGACCTGGTTGAAGAAAAGGAAGGGTTTAATGGGACTTACTAGAGCGGTAATGATTGGAGTTCGATATCAAATATGATGCATGTTGTACAGCATGCGGAAGGCCTGTCTTGGCCGGATCAATTATTCATGGACAAATTTTTTTTGGGAAACCTCGCGCGTTCACATACGGCTCGAAACATGAGCATGAATACAACACCTCTTTTTTGCACCCTGTGTAACCTCATTCAAATGGTGCTTTTTTATTCGCCATAACCCGTGATGTTGTGTTGGCTGTGGAGTGCTGGTCAGTGATTGGGTAATGTTTCCCAATCGGGTGCTTGAAGCGTTAGCACGGAAACAAGCGAAATCATGTCTTACGACAGATCCCATTGGAAAAGAATTCAATTGCATCGTCAGCGTTATCAAAGTCATTGAGAAGTAAGAAGTAGCAGATGTCGACAATTTGACGGATATCTTGCATTTATATCACGTCCAATCCATATGTCTCGAAAACCCAGGCCTGTATTTTTAATCAAGAGATGGCTTCATTGACACAAAACTGTATTCAGTTTGATTGCAGGTACATCCTTGGCGCCTCGAAGCTCCCTGCACCATGTCCCATCTCTGTCACAAGATCGCCGAGACTCTGAACTCAAACATTGGTGCCCAGCAACTCGTAACTCTCTTTTTGTTCAGCTGTCATACAACGGCTTTGCCTATGACTAATGTCACTGGTGAAGAATGCGGAGAAAGCATCAATCCCTATCTGTGGTTGGATCTGTCAATCGAAATATTTCGACAACGAATTCATTGTACTGACGAATCAGAGACCTAATTGACTGTTGTTCCGTCCAATAACGAGGTCCTGCACTCAGAGCAATTAAGCAATGAGCTTCTGGTCTAAAGCCACCATCTACCGCAACTAACAATCAAATTTCACAAGGCTGTTACGCCTATTGTTGTGTGCTTCCTTGTAATTGACGCGCATCCAGGCCATCAAACTACGTTATTAGTGTCAAGGCTTAGCACGCCATGTGAAATTAACAGTTCATCCGCCAATTGATACCTGAGTCTTTCTCGAGCCTTCGATGGGACGGGACAGTCGTCTGCAACTGCCAGACCGACCGAGGCTTCCATTGCTTTCCCCGCCCCCAGTACCTGACAGTCCGCAGCCGCACCTTCCTGCCTTAGTGGCCCGGGCCATCTCCCCCCCGCCCTGCGCCTGTTCGTGATCCCTGAAATTTAGGGCGGCTCTGAGCTTCTTCTACGTGTCCTCAACACTAAGCCAGAGCTCTCCACCCTTTGTTAAGACGCCACCTCTCACTTCTTTATTCTCCCCGTTCCACCTCACTCTTGGAACTTTTTATCCATCGAGCGTTGGGAATCCCCTCATCTAGTGTACATCTTTCTTCAGTTACACTTCTCGTAATTGTGTTTCTTTTTCTTTGCCTGCGCAGCCCTTGCCAGTGACGTTTCGACATTACTTGCTCGAGTTACTTCGTCACTTCTTTCACCATGAAGCTGAACGCTGTCGCGGCGGCCATGTCGGCTGCCATGCTTACGGGCAACGTTCACGCCGAGGACGTCAAGGAGGCGTCTCCTGCTGTTCCCGACAAGCTGCCTACATTCACTGTGAGTTTATCATGACGCGCAATCAAGCTCCCAAAAATCTCTACGCCGCTCCTCATGACCTCAGTTCGTCAACAATTGAAAGCTAACGTATTATACTATAGCCCACCAACCTCAAGGCCGACTTCCTTGAGCAATTCACCGATGACTGGGAGCAGCGATGGAAGCCCTCTCACGCGAAGAAGGATACATCTGGCTCCGAGGAGGAATGGGCCTACGTCGGCGAGTGGGCCGTCGAGGAGCCTGTCCAGTACAAGGGAATAAATGGCGATAAGGGTCTTGTTGTAAAGAACCCTGCTGCCCATCACGCCATCTCGGCCAAGTTCCCCAAGAAGATCGACAACAAGGACAACACCCTCGTTGTGCAGTACGAGGTTAAGCTACAGAGTAAGCATGTTTTTTCAAAATGAGCGATTGCGCATGCTGATGTTTTTGCTCACAGATGGCCTGGAGTGTGGTGGTGCTTACATGAAGCTCCTACGTGATAACAAGGCTCTCCACCAGGAAGAGTTCGGCAACACCACTCCCTACGTGATCATGTTCGGTCCCGACAAGTGCGGTCACACCAACAAGGTCCACTTCATCTTCAACCACAAGAACCCCAAGACGGGCGAGTACGAGGAGAAGCATCTCGATTCTCCTCCCACCGCCAAGATTATCAAGACTACCGAACTCTACACGCTGATTGTTCACCCCAACAATACCTACGTGATCAAGCAGAACAACGAGGAGGTCAAGACTGGCAGTCTTTTGGAGGATTTCACTCCTGCTGTCAACCCCCCGGCCGAAATTGACGACGCCGATGATAAGAAGCCCGAGGACTGGGTTGACCAGGCCCGCATTCCTGACCCCGAGGCCAAGAAGCCCGAAGATTGGGATGAGGATGCCCCCTACGAGATTGTCGATGAGGAGGCCACTAAGCCCGAGGACTGGCTTGAGGAGGAGCCCGTTACTGTCCCCGATCCCGAGGCTGAGAAGCCTGATGACTGGGACGATGAGGAGGATGGCGACTGGATCCCTCCCACTGTCCCCAACCCCAAGTGTGCCGATGCGTCTGGCTGTGGCCCATGGACCAAGCCCATGAAGCGTAACCCCGACTACAAGGGCAAGTGGACTGCGCCTTACATCGAGAACCCTGCCTACAAGGGAACTTGGGCTCCCCGCAAGATCAAGAACCCCAACTACTTCGAGGACAAGACCCCTGCCAACTTTGAGCCCATGGGAGCTATTGGCTTTGAGATCTGGACCATGCAGAATGACATCCTCTTCGACAATATTTATATTGGCCATTCCGTTGACGACGCCAACAAGCTCGCTGAGGAGACCTTTGGTGTCAAGCATCCCATCGAGAAGGCCCTTTTCGACGCCGACAAGCCCAAGAAGGAGGATAAACCAAAGTCTCCCAGCGACCTTAAGTTCCTGGATGACCCTGTCCACTACATCACCGAGAAGGTCGATCTCTTCAAGACCATCGCCGCTCAAGACCCCATCCAGGCTATCAAGTTCGTCCCTGAGGTTGCTGGTGGCTTCGCTGCCATTATCCTTGCCGCCGCGGGTTTGATCGCTGTTTTGTTTAACCTGGGCAAGTCGTCACCTGCTGTCCAGAAAACTGCTGAGAAGGCTTCCGACAAGGCCAAGGAGGTTAAGGACAAGGTTGCCGAGGCCAGCGCCACTGGTGCTGATAAGGTTAAGGGTGAGGTCAACAAGCGCACCACCCGCAGCCAGTCATGAGGGAAAAGAAGCTGGAGGTTTGGACGATGAGGTCTTGAATTGGAGGTGATGAGTCAAAATAGGTCAAGGTCAATGGAAGCAGGAAGAGGAGCAAGTTTGGAAGGAAATGTAAACAATTCTCATGAATGATTTGGCGCATCAGAGCAGAGACAGGAATATCTATCAATTGATAGCTTCTTCAGGCTGACTCAACTTTTGTTCCTATGTCTTGGCTTGTCAAGGTTTTTGATAAGCTAGGGTCGTTGAGGAAGGACTTTGAAAGTAAGGCGTATGTATTTGGTTTTCCCGTTTTGTGTGTGTAGTTTTCCACTTATCGTATGTAGACACTTCGCGAATAGCAACATAAATTTTGACCGAAACCGGCGAGCCAAAGATAGAGGGCCAGATATCGAAATGTGAACGCCCTCTGTAGACATCCAATTGCATTGTGATTATGGGAAGGTGTCCCCGACCTCCGGTAGACATGGCAGGCAAGCAGGTATAGATGCCGTTCCCGATTAGGCAGTTAAAGGGAGACGAATGATGGAGTGAGAGTTCTAGTTTGTTGCCCACAACATGACTCTTCCGCTTCAACCAGTCAGGGACTAGAATTGGGAGACGAACCACGGGTAATGGGATCCATCGGCATAGACGGCAACAGGCGGTATCACCGGGGCTCATTCGGCAATTTGGAGCTCGTTACCCCACACTTTACAGAAACGTCAGCCAGCTCTTGCTCAATCTTGCGGGCAGTTGCTAGCTTCCATATCATGATTGCTCTTGCCGCCCCGCACTGTGACGAGTGAGAGCCGCGCCTCGGTGGTGGTGGTGGTGACCTTCCAGATGAACCCCCCTCCAATTGCCTCCGCACCGATAGCATAGCCGGTGCTATATCATCCTTCTCAGTATAAAAGTTTAGAAGACCCATGACCTTGAGGGATTTGTCTTGATTGTTTGGTTCATTGGAAGCTGTCGAGGCCAATTGCTCTTCCTCTCTTGAGAACTACTCCCTTGCTCCTCACTTACACCACGTCTACGAGCCTCCTACTTGTTGTCCCTTCACCACCGCCATCATGCGTCGCGCAATCTCTCGCGGCCTGGGTTCTTCCAGCCGCTCTACTCCCGCCCTCTCTCGATCGCCTCTCCTCGCCTCCTCCAGCATCACCTCCAGTGGTCCGTCTCATGTCGCTGCCAGGCGCATCCACGCAACAGCCAAACAGCTTCAGCCTGTGACGGCTGCTCTGGCATCCACTGCCAGCAGCTATCCCACCACCCACGCAAAGGTCGAAGCCGTCGATACTCCCTACTTTATCGACAACAAATTTGTTTCGTCCTCGACCGACAAGTACATTGACTTGCACGATCCTGCTACCAACGAGCTCGTCACCCGCGTCCCCCAGATGACCGACGCTGAGATGAAGGCTGTTGTTGCAAGTGCCGAGAAGGCTTTCAAGTCGTGGAAGAACACCACTGTTATCACTCGACAGCAGATCATGTTCCGATTTGTCCAGCTCATTCGTGAGAACTGGGACCGTCTCGCTGCTAGCATCACCCTCGAGCAGGGCAAGACCTTTGCTGATGCCAAGGGTGATGTCCTGCGTGGCCTTCAGGTTGCTGAGGCTGCTATTGCCGCTCCCGAGCTTCTCAAGGGTGAGGTCCTCGAGGTTTCTAAGGATATGGAGACTCGAACCTACCGCGAGCCTCTGGGTGTTACTGCTGCTATCTGCCCCTTCAGTAAGTGACTCGACCATTATCAGTTTCATGCTTTAGCTAACCAACATTAAGACTTCCCTGCCATGATTCCCCTTTGGTGTATCCCTATTGCCACAATCACTGGCAACACCCTCATCCTCAAGCCTTCTGAGCGTGACCCCGGTGCTGCCATAATCATTGCCGAGCTCGTCAAGAAGGCCGGCTTCCCTGAGGGTGTCGTCAACATCATTCATGGTGCCCACCGCACTGTCGACTTCATTCTCGACGAGCCCGCTATCAAGGCCATCAGCTTCGTTGGTGGCAACAAGGCTGGCGAGTACATCTTCAGCCGCGGTTCCGCCAACGGCAAGCGTGTTCAGGCCAACCTGGGCGCCAAGAACCACGCTGTTGTCTCCCCCGACGCCAACAAGAACCAGTTCATCAACTCTATTGTTGGTGCTGCTTTTGGCGCTGCCGGCCAGCGCTGCATGGCTCTGAGCACCCTCGTCATGGTCGGTGAGACCAAGGAGTGGCTCAGCGAGCTTGCTGAGCAAGCTAAGCACCTCAACGTCAACGGCGGCTTCGAGGAGGGTGCCGATCTCGGCCCCGTCATTTCCCCTCAGAGCAAGGAGCGTATCGAGAAGCTTATTGATTCCGCCGAGAAGGAGGGCGCTACTATCCTTCTCGATGGTCGTGGCTTCAAGCCCAGCAAGTACCCTAACGGTAACTGGGTTGGCCCTACCCTCATTACCAACGTCACGCCCGACATGACCTGCTACAAGGAAGAGGTCTTTGGCCCCGTCCTTGTCTGCCTCAACGTCGACTCCATCGACGATGCTATTGAGCTCGTTAACAACAACGAGTACGGTAACGGCACTGCCATCTTCACTAGATCTGGTGCTACTGCCGAGACCTTCCGCAAGAACATTGAGGCCGGTCAGGTCGGCATCAATGTCCCCATTCCCGTCCCTCTGCCTATGTTCTCTTTCACTGGTAACAAGAAGTCGATTGCTGGTGGCGGCGCCAGTACCTTCTACGGAAAGCCCGGTATCAACTTCTACACTCAGCTCAAGACTGTTACAGCTCTGTGGCAGAGTGCTGACGCCGTTGCTAAGAAGGCTGATGTATCTATGCCTACTCACCAATAATCAGGACATGACTTGAAAGGAGTTTTGGTTTATGTGGAAGAAGCAAGCAAGAGCAAGAAGCGGAAAACGGGAGATTGATGTGGAATGAATACCATAATTACTAGACACGACAGGAGCATGAGTAGACCTGTAGGACTCAACCGAGTCATTGATAAAATTTCAAAAGCATTTAAACTTTCACATACTATGCCATGCTATATATTATGACGAACTTATTGTTCTCCGGCCTTTATTTATCTTTCTGCCTTTACTTTGTTACCCGACTTTGAGCTCAGATCAAGGTCAAACTTAAGAGCCTTTGCGTTGCACGGTAGACAAAAAGCACCGAAGCGCCTCAGCCTATGCTATATCACCTGATAGTTCGGCAGCTCAGTAAGATGGTACAGGCTTCTTGGGCTTTGTTTTCTTCAGGCTGTACTGAAACCGAAAATTCAACAGCCTACTACGCTTCCTACGGACAAGAAAAACATAACCATCCGTGTTGTGGCCGTCACGCCCATCCCCAATCTCCGGCTTAGGCACTTTGAACCTCGAAACCTCGGACTCGATATTTAAGGTCAGGATCTCTTCCACGACAAGAACGAGATAGCCGGCTGGTGAAACCCCTCAACTACCATGGAGATTCCTGTCGAGAGGCCGACGTAACCTATGCAATCGAGACTACCCAGGTCCTAGCCCTTGGGACCTCATACTCTGCATTTATAACAGCACTCATCTTGCGCTCTATAGATAGGCCCCAGGAAGCCACCCGTCAAGGAACCTTGATAGAGTTCAAAGAATACTTGTTATCATTGATGTCCCTCCTGTATGCAACTCCTAACGCAGTCCTGAAGATGCCCAAAAACTGGGCACCAATCTGACCTCGATGCCTGTACCTAAGCGTCATTGTCATCATCTTGTAATGTGCTTTCGACTTCGGTCTAAAACTCGCCAAGATTATAAGATTATCTAGAAAGATCAAACTCGGGGACTTTGTGTATATGTTTGTTTATGCCAAGACGGCTGTAATAGATCTTATTCCAACCATTATTTACCTGGCAAGTACACCAAGGTAACAAGTACATCTCTAATTTATATGACTCCATCCTTACAAAAGACCTGTTCTCGTGGGCCTGGTAACCTAACTACTGTTCTGACGGTTCATGGACGGAATTCCAGGGGTGCATATCAACCGATTTTGTTCATAATCTTTCTCGCAAGATTCGGGAAATAAATATATAGACATCACGGGTTTTTAGTTTTCTTTTACACAGTAGCAACTGATATTGATCATCGTTCATGTTATCACAAATAAAACAGATTGCGTGATAGGAGTAGCTGTTAACTATCTCACATGTCGTAAGATGGGCAAGGTGGCGCCTGTCTGTCTGGCAGTAGGCTTCACTGCCCTCATTTCTCTCTCTATCCTCCGCCAAGTCGTTCGTCTCTAAATTTGCCGCTTCTTTTTTCCTCCTCTTCCTCAGTGGTGATTAGCCGGTCTTCTCTCTGCTCTGTCCTGTCCTATTCGGTTCTTTGATAGAGCTAGCCCATGCTGGACAGGGTAAGGAGTTCGCTATCAAAGAGGATAAACAACAAAAACAACTCCGTGCTCCCGGATATACAAATACGACAACGCCGATGTCAACAGGGATTGCTTTCCCCACAGGGCGGCTATCGAGAGTCCTTGAACAGAGTAGGGATAAGTGTAAGGGGTCGCGTGGGCTTAGGCTGGTCATCTCTATAAACTCATTATCGCCCACTGGGCTTACTGCGTCGGGATTTGCATAAATCCGTCATAATACTCGTCAAGCCATCGAGCTGCTTGGATACCAGAATCATCCAGGCTAGAGTCCCATCGGCCTATCGAGCCAACATAGCCGTCGGGGCGGACATTAACGATGGCCACTTCGCCTGGTCCAAGGCTGCCGAGCCACTTGTTGGTGCACAGCGAACCGCGAGTATCCTGGTCGGGGATGTCGTCCAGGTAGAAGGTCCAGCGGCTGTCCTGCAGAAGAGGTGGAAGGTCCGAGATCTCGATTTCTGTCTTGGGCATGGTCGCTAAGTGGTTGTTAGTAAGGGAGACAGAAGTACAGGAGGCCGTTGAGAAACTTACTGATAAGACCAAACGTGAAGAGGTGGCTGACAACAGTGTACCGTTCTGGTCGAGAGTAGATATCCTCAGGAGCTGGAGCTCGTGGTTGCACAGCATAAGAAGAGCTAGCAGCAGCAGATAGTCTGCTAATGAAGGAGTCGGTACCAGCAATAGCGCGGCAGAAAGTCTGAAGGAAAGGAGCCGACTGCTGGACATCCCACATGAGGAGATAGATACGGAACTGACCAAGCATAGGAATGTCAAGCTGAATGTCGACCGGGTTGGAATCGATGTATCGAGTAACCTTGGCAGGTGGGAGAAGGCAGCCAGGCTTAGCATCTCCCATGACAAAATGGTTGTTTCCTACTCCAGGTCGGTTGATGGCATTCTCGCCATATTCGGCGCCAATGCCTGAAATGAAGCGGACATTCGTTCTGAAGTTCTCAGCAAGAGCAATGGCATCTCCACCCGCTATCTGGTTCGCATGCTCATAATCAAAGTTAACCAGGTCGAGAGCAATCTTGCGTCGCTCCTCTTCGTAACTCTCAAGCAGAGTCGGCTTAGCCAAGCCTCGAGCCGCCAGATTCAGCTTCCACGACAGATTCCATGAGTCGTGCATCGAGGTGTTCATACCCTGTGCCGACTTGGGAGAGTGCGTGTGACTAGCATCTCCAGCCAGGAACGCCCTGAGGTGGCCATCGGTGAAGCGGCTGGCAACTCTCTGGCCAACCTGGTAACGACCGAACCACTCGACGTATTTCCAGTCCAAGCGGAACGGCGCCATAATTTTCTTGGCGCGCTTCATCATGAACTCCTGTCCAAGGTCACGGCGATCAAACTTGGCACCGGCCTTGAGCTCGATGTAAAAACGGGTCATGTTCCTCTCTCGAGGGATAATCAAGATCGAACCATGTTCCTGTGAGTAGACGAGCGTCTTGGACCAGATATCGGGGAAGTTGGTAATCAGTTCGCCGTCGAGAACGCCCCAAATGGCGGCTTGTGACATACCGACGGCCTTGACGTCAGGGATACTCTTGCGGACCTTGGAGTGCGCACCATCGCCTAGCAAATATCAGTTACTACACGTAAACTAAGCGAGAAAGGACAATGTCACTTACATCCAACCAAATATTCAGTCAGGACAGAGCGCTTATCCTGGTTGACATTGGCACGACAGTTGACTTGAAGAGGGCCTGCTTTGTTGTCTGGAACGCTGTACGACTCGAAGGCCATGTTTCTACGGACCTCCTTGCCGCGTTTCTTCATATCTTCGAGAAAGAGTCCTTCAACCATACCCTGGTGAACGAGAAGAATGTATGGGTCGAGGACATCGATAATGGGTGGATAGTGTACTTCGCGACCAAGTCGGCGAAGAGGTTCATCTGCGGTGCTACGCCAGAAAGCAATGTCGAAAACGCGGACACCCTGTTTCAACAAAGTGTCTGATAATCGCATCTGTCTAAACGTCTCGATCGTTTTTGGTTGTAGGCCGTCAGCTCTGCAATTGTGGTCAATTAGTGGTGTCCGAGGGGCACAATTGAGGGCTGAAGATCTTACCTTCCCACCGGCGTCTGATCGGCTCGGTCGTCGATAACTTCAACGTTGATACCATACCTAGTCAAGTTTGCGGCCAACATCAGGCCTGCAGGACCTGCACCAACAACACATACTTGGCACTCCAGTGGAGGCTCAGGCAGGCTTCGAAGAAGAGCAAGAGGGTCTTGGAAGGGAGGAGGTGAGCCCTCCTGGCGCTCACGATGCGCCGGAAACGGGATTTCCATTTGGTCCATATCGTCAGATTGAACAATGCTAGGTACCATGATACGGTGAAAGTCGACGGGGAGATCACAATATCATGGACGACCTCTGTCAGATCCGATTGTGGACAGAGTGTCGTCCTGCAGCAGTTGCGACAGGTAAAGGCGGCGGGAGAGTCGAGGTTAAGGAATTAAGATATCGCAAACAAGTAGGCTGGAGGCAACGACGAGGGGTGTGCCAAACGAAACGCTGGCCCGGTAAGGTGATATCCTCCGAGATGGTCCGTCCACACGCAGCTATCAAGTGCCGTGCGTTATCACACTCGGAGTGTTATGTGAGCTCCCGGCTATCGTCTGATGAGAGTTGGGTTGTCGATATTAGAATTGCAATTTTGAAGTTGAAAGGGTTTCGTAGACTTCGAAGAGGGGTCGCGTAGTGTTAATTGGAAATGTGATAGAATAGATCGACAACTGAATGGGGTTGTCAAGGTCGCGGGGCAGAGCGGCCGGCTGACTATTGGGCAGCTTGTTTCTGGCTGACGAGCTACAGCTGAGGGGACAAGGGTGCGCAGGCACGGCAGACTACGAGGATAGCGATTAAGGACGGCGAGATGGCGGCGACGGAGACGAAGATACAGACGAGGGACGACGGAGCACAGAGAGACACCGAGGTGAAGAGAAGAGGAGGGAGGGGCTAAGTATGAAGCTATTCCGAGCCTAGAGGTCAGATATAGGAAACAGCGCCCGCGAATGGGCAGGTACCAGAATTCGGGGGTGGTGGGAAGCGACGACCGGGGCTACGAAGGGGTGCGTGGCTTCCCTAAGCAATAAGGACAACAAAAATGGATGGGAAGGTCAGCCAAGGGTCGAGGGCAGCAATGGCAGGTGAAATCGAGTCACAATTGCCCAGAGCAAAGAAAAAAAAATGGCATGACACGATTATCGCCAGCAGGCGGAGGCAGGCGCCGCCAGACCTGACCAGGAGACAAGAAATGGGCTGATTTCGCGGGAGATTTTGCTGGCGCGCTGCCACACGGGTCCACTCGACCGACACGGTTGACACCTCCAACTGGGTCTAGCTTCCAGGGCCCTTCCTGGATCCTTCCTCGCTCACTCTTTTTACTGGGTCCTTCCTGCTGGAACTCGAAGGGAACCACACCTGTATCTGCATCAAGCCCCGCTTTCTGATCTAACATGTGATTGGATGATAGTTGACGGAACTGCTCTTGGTGCTTATCAACCCCAGAAGAAGAGCTCACTTCCAAAGTACCGGAGCTTTAATGAAGAAAAGAGGTGAAGCGATTCGGGACTTCGATTCGAGCCATAATGTAGTCTAGGTAGTTTAGCATGCCAACTTGTATAACTTGGTAGTCCTGGAACACTGACAGATAAAAAAGCGGAAGGAACTGCACCATTGAAAAAGACGGCCTAGAACACAGCCAGACGCACCATGCCATGCGCCTAAACGAAATCCTCCTCAACAGTCAACACCACCACTTCTACAATGACATCTGGAACCAAGACAAAAAGACGTTGAACCCGTGCCACACGCTCGCGCCGTTTCGCAAGAGAATCCACTTCTCCGACAGCTACTAGTCTCCGTTGAAAACGTGGTGTGTCTGGGTGTCTGGTAATTGTGTGTTCGCCTACAGCACCTTACTCTTGAGAATAGCCAAGCCCGGCAAGGATCAGGTACTTTATGTGTACGCAGTGTCCATTCTCGTGCAACATTCAATCCGCACCTGCTAACCTATTTTACCCTTTTGAGATGCGGTGCAGCGACTCGGCTGCGGTCAGGACATGAACGATGGAGCGTCAGGGTCTGATATGGCATGTTATTAAGTTCCTTTTCCTCTTATCCCATACACGTCCATCTTAATAAACCGGCCTTTATCTGAGTTTTTGTAAAGCAGTGACCGATGTGGTCAATAGCAGTAGCGTTACCAGCTGAAGTAGTTCAAGTCGAGGATTTGTTCTACACTCTGCAGCAGATCCACACCGTAACTTGTTTTTATATACAGGGACCGTTTCATTGACGCAGATGGGATCTGGCAGTCGTACACAGATTCAAGCTGACACGCACTTGGCTTGCCTTTCCACTCACAGTCTCACTCTACATGATACCTGCAAATGCAACACAAACACAAATTTGATGTGTATGGATCCGAGATACATGTAACATGCTGCCGTTGCAAATTTCCCATCAACACCACCTTGTTGCTCCAATCAAAAGCACCTAGATTCTCAATTTCTTTTCTTCTTCTGTCATCTCTTTCCATCCAGGATGGACCCTGGTTCCAGTCTGCAGATGCCCCCTTGCCCTACATGTTACGCTGCCACATCCCCAGCTGTCGAGCTGACGATGGAGCCGTTCACCACAACATGCAGCGAACAATAATCACCTTATGATATAACCCGGCAGGCCGTGTCCCTTGTTCTGACACTGATTACATATACAAGCTGTCAAATCTGGTGCATTCTCTGAATATATGTTCAGATGGAGGCTGACGTCATAGTGGTACATACCTTTATGCGCTGTGCAGCGTAAGCGACGTTCTCTCAACTCATCTCGCACGTAGGCGCCTTGCCGCCAACTTACCATTGGTAGTTTTCCGCATTGGATGATCCAAGTCCTAGACGCCCATCGATTGATTAGACTAATCCATCGAATCATTCAGCTCGTCTCATGCCTGACCATCACTCGAGCTGGGCCGGGTGTTATATGCACCTTGAGAGGGCGGCATAACTCCTTACTCGCAATGTCAGTTAGTTGGCACCACTAATAACATACATGGTGTGTACATGGACATCACCAACACAATGTAGCACTATTACACGATGAAGCACAAGCCGGTTCGGACTTAGGAGTCTGGGACCCGAGCCCCTGCGGACGCTCTCTGGTCGGGCCTTGTCTCCTAGAATGAAGCAATGACACCTTGGTTGTCCGGAGCACGAGTCTATGACATATCGTCGGCCAACACAGGCTTCAGAATCGCATGCTTTGAAGATGGGGATCATAATCCACTTTGAGATTCAATTATAAAAGACCAATCGGTCAGCCAGTGCCATGTGGTACTCTATTCTCCTTGCTCCTTGGGAATTATCATCTTCGTGAATAAATCAAACGCACATCAGATTATGGTTGTCCATTAGCAGTCTGAAGATTCCAACCCAACTTCAACTGTCAGATACTATAACCGTGCTCGCGCCCGGATTGTAGTCGACTTCCTTTGCGTGACTATCATCTTCATAAGAAGCGTCCACGTCTTCAATCACTTGACGACCACTAAAGTTCCTCATATATGACTGTGCCTTAGCTCTTACAGGAATTGCATACCAATCTGGCATCGCTCGGAGAGCAGACAGCATCGTCCCAGTGCCTGGGATTACCACCTGCCCACTTCGCCCTGTAAGGACGTGTTCGACTACAGCATCAGCGACCGACTCGGGCTCAAGTGGTGGCATTAAGAAGTCGGTGTTTTGATTGTAGCCTTTGAAAAGTGCGGTGTTGGTTGGGCCTGGGTGGACAATAACAGTCCTAACTTTGGGTGCATTGTATCTCGTAGCCAACTCAGCGGCCAGGCCTTCATGAAAGGCCAAAGCTGCTGCTTTAGAGGCGCCGTAGTCGACCAGGTTGGGAATCGTCAACCAGCTCGCATACGATGTCAGGGTCACAACCATACCGTGGTTGTTGGCAACCATGTTAGGAACGAATGTTTTTGCCGTCCAAAACGGTGCAAAAGTATTGACATCAAAAGTGAAACGAATGTCGCTTGGCTGAGAGTCCAAGATGGTTTTGCCTCTGACTACTCCAGCAACGTTGATAATGACGGTCGGGTGCCCAACTTCAGCCCTGATCTTTTCGGCGACAGCTTCCACGTTGTCGGGCGATCGAAGGTCGCAATGGAAGTGGTGCACATTGGCCGCTGTTAACAATAATCAAGTTAGCTTTAGACATGCCATTTCTCAAACTAGATTGTAGCGCTGATGTGCAGCATAAAAGGGACCACGGACAAACCGCAAAAGACATAGGCTGAACATCAAGTACAACCACCTTGACGCCCAGTTGCTCAAACAACTTGACAATTCGACCACCAATGCCTTCAGCACCGCCCGTTACGAGCACAACCTCGCGTTCCCAATCATATTTGTCGTCGACCCAGTTGTTCCTAGTCTTTTCCGACCACCAGCCGCTAGCCCACCGCGCGAGTGCGACATACAAGAGTGTCTTGAGGTGACGGAAGGCGGTTGGGTGGAGGATCGAGAGATCTTGGCCCTTCTTGGTAAGGCGAGCGAACAGCACGAGGGGGAGTAGAAGGGCTGAGTTGAGTGCTGTTTGTCGAATAAGTCTCAACACGACATCGGCGCAGAAGCCTTCACGTGGAATGAGTCTTTTGTGCATCGGCATAGTGGGGAAGATGAGCGTGTAAGTGAATGTTGTATCACCGCATTGCAAACCACAAACTCGGGGCTCGATTTCTTTTTGAGCCAGAGAAGACCGCAGGTAGGAGACCCCATTTCTGGAATTCGACCAGCATCTATGTGCCTCCCATTCGCGTCTCTGATGAGGGGAAGAGGGCTTGGTGCACGCTTGTCACGATGGCGCATGCAAACCGAGGTTGTTATCCACGAGGAGCAACCAACTCGCAGCTGTTTACAACTTCTGGTAGGGATATGAAAAGTCTGGGGTAACGCAGAGAAAAGCCATTCGTCCGGGCCCCTGTAGCAGCACACCGAAGAACAGCTTTGCTTGTGTTGAACCGGGTTGGGGCTATCAAATGTGAACTACAGTACGGCACCTATGTATGTACAGTAGCATCTAAAGTTGCCCACGTTCTTCGGCGTTGGGGTGACCCCGCAATCAAAATGGTTGCAACAAGTTGTCCGAACGGGGGACGTTCCCTAACTGGCAAATGCGATGTAGCGAACTGCATTGATTAGCAGAATTCAGTGGTAGTGTGGTATATTGAAACACTTGGGGTCGTTAAAGGTTGTTAGCTTATCCCCAAAGAAGAAAGGATATCTACAGGAACACAGCCATGCATAAACTCGCAAATCCGGCATATGCCGCCAAATTCGGACCAAGGATAGATCCTCTCGAGTCTTCGTCACTCGCGTCAAGTTCTGTCGCATCACCAGGCGCAAACAGTACGCCCACCTCATTAGCAGTTTCGACGTCGATTTCTTCGGGAGAAAGCAGCTCATTCGATAGCTCATCGCAGGATGGCCGATCATCATCCTCAGGAATCGAATTGGTGACAGAGATTGGGATATCGAAGATGGTGTAATGATTATCGCCGTTGAGTCTAAAGTTTTGCCGGATGGAAATCTGTAGCAAACCGGGGTGAGAATGTATTCAACGTCGAGGTATAGAAGCATTTTCTTACGTTGTAGACGCCACGATCGCTATCTTTGTTTGGCTCGCCGTCCCCGACGAGGCAATCTGGCCATGCCCAGTTGACGTGCTTGACCGTGCTGTCGGGCTCTTGCGCCATGATGTCGCCGAGGCTTGCATTATTAGCGGTCGCCGTTCCGTTGGAAATGGTAAAGTTGCGCCCTGTGGTGTAGCTGTAAAGGAACATCTCAATGCTAAAGATCTGGTTACTGTCGTCGTCGTCGTACGGCGGCAACGGCAGTTTGCCACTGGCTGTCACATCTATAGCGGCATGCAGTGTATCTTGGGTCATCAACGTTAGCAGTGTGAAGACATCGCCCACGTCGTCATGTTAACTCACCACCTCCGAGAGGCGTGTTTGGCTGAGGGGCATCTAGTACTACAAAGCCAGGGGTGAAGATCTGGCCGTTGGATATGGTAAAGTTACCCGCCAACGATCGACCGTTCAAGAGCAGTACGGCTATAAGTGGAAGTGATCGTGATGATAACATGGTTAGAAATGCAGTGCGATGCTATTTACAGCCAGGCCCAAAACGAAAGCGGAACGTCCAGGAGCAGATACACCAAGAGGATCATCACGGCACGAGGTCAACTATATCAACTTTCTGAAACCGGAGATTTGACCAAACACAATTCTCTAACAAGGAGCTCAAATCCTTGGTAGACGTCTGAGGAGGGAGGGGTCCTTGATGGAAGCGAAATGACAAGTGTATTCTACCGGTTAATGAGGCTGTTCCCCGAGTACACACAGAAGTGACTGAATCCTCTGATTCTACTAAGCTGTTCGAAATCCAGTATTATCTTCAATACCGAACCACAGTTCTGGATGGTAAGTAGTATTGCTTGTTGTGCATGCAGTGGCCTGGGCATCAACCCATGCTTTAGTTAGTAGGTTACCCGCGTATCATGAATGTTATCAAGCGCAGTTAAGAAAGCAACCTAGCGGGGCAGCGGGGAGATTGAGATTGATACAGAGACTTCTCCAAACCCGCTGCGGAAATACTTCCTCGAGTGCCTTTTAGGAGCCTTCTATATCAAGTTAGGTAGAGGGCGTTTACCGACGGAGCCCTCCGGTGACCCGGGAACACCGCCCGTCGTTCTAACTTCGAACTTAACGCTAGTCCAGACGCAAAGTACCTACTATAGTTAGCCTCTTACAGGTTTGATCGCTGTGGAGCTCTTGTTTATCATGACAGACGATATCTAACACGGAAAAATACTGTTTTTTTGCTGCTACCGAGTTTTCACAAGGTACCTACTGACTGGAGTTACTGATCCGAGGCTATTGTTATTCTCTAATTCTAGCGCTAGCCTCACCTTGTCAGCCAAACCCCTCTCCTCACTCACCAAAAGGTAACCCATCAACATCAGAGCATCTTGGTTCATCCAACACGCTATCCTTCATCTAGAGCCTGAAGGATTATTACTAGCCTGTTGGCGTGTATCACTCGACCGCACAAAACACGGGACATACACAGTACAGTGCAGCACTACACACACCATGCGGTTATCGAGCCTCATCTCCCGGCACGGCTCCGTTTTGCGGCGCTGCTCCGGAGCCGGGACTCGGCCGGTTTATTCCCAACGCCGCCTCATGAGCTCTTCCCTGGCTGGTGTAAAACAGTTGCTCAGGGTCTCGGATGAGATCACCGATGCTGTTGCCACTAACAAGCCCATTGTTGCTCTCGAATCAACTATCTACACCCACGGAGCTCTGGGTAATGAACTGGCTCTCCAACATTCCGATCTCGTTCGCAGCAATGGAGGCATTCCCGCTATTATTGCGATTGTGGACGGTGTGCCTACTGTTGGTGCAACAGCGTCTGACATCCTGCGCATGATCGAAAGCGGAAGTGCTGTCAAGGCTTCGAGAAGAGATATCGCCTATCTTACTGGCATGGTAAGTCACGATAAGCGTATTGCTACTGTCATACTTGCTAGCCAGTGCCATACGCCGTGTGTGCAGCACCAAACCAATCTGACCTCGCGGACGTAAAAGGGGCCACAATCGCTGACTGATGATTGTTTATAGGGCTTGACGGGACAAAAGATCCATGGCGGTACCACCATCTCTGGAACTATGCTGCTAGCAAGGCTAGCTGGCATTCGGGTCTTTGGCACTGGTGGTTTGGGTGGTGTTCACCGTGGCGGCCATGACTCGATGGATGTTTCCGCTGATCTTACTGAGCTTGGCCGAACCCGAGTTGCTGTCATCAGCAGTGGCTGCAAGGGTTTCCTCGATATTCCCAGGACCCTTGAGTTCCTCGAGACGCAGGGTGCTCACGTCTCGACCTTTGCCGATGGCCGATCTGGAAAGGTTGACTTCCCTGCTTTCTGGGCTCGAGACAGTGGCATCAAGAGCCCTTCTGTCGTTCACACCGAGAAGGAGGCTGCCGCCACCATCCTAGCCCAGGAGAAGCTTGGTATCGAATCTGGCTTGCTCTTCGCAAACCCCATTCCCAAGGAGTTTGGCATTCCTGCTCCTGATATGCAGTCTTATATCGAACAGGCTGTCAGAGACGCCAATGAGAAGGGCTTCACTGGAAGCGCCAACACCCCATATATCCTGGGCAGACTCAAGGAGCTTACGGGAGAAAGGGCCGTGATCGCCAACAAGGCGCTAGTAACGTCCAACATCACCCGGGCCACCAACATCGCTGTCGAACTATCACGGTTGTTGTCTTCTGGTTCTGAACCAGTCAAGACTTTGTAAGTGCAGCGATGAATGGTCTCGGACGTAAATCTAATCGTAGCCATAGCAATTCATTCCTTATCGCCCCATCTGCTGCTCCCACTCAGCCCAAGGAACCAGAAATAACGTCCGATAGCAAGGCTGATATTCTCGTTGCTGGGTCCGTAGCTATTGACCTGAGCTGTGACTATACTCCAAAATCAGGTGACAGTTCACCTGTGCTTCATACTTCGAATCCATCCAGCATCAGCCAGTCCATTGGAGGCGTTGGCCACAATGTAGCGCTTGCCGCCCACTCGGTAAGCAAGCACGCTCGAGTGCGGCTCTGCAGTATGGTCGGTGACGATATGTAAGCTTGCTCGCTCATGAAACAAATTTTAACCACACTGACTGATGTTGCAGTGCTGGCAAGACTGTCCTGAACGGGCTCAAGGCATGCGGCCTGGATACCACCTACATTCGACAGCTGGGGCGTGAATACCACGGTTCGAATAGAACGGCCCAATATGTTGCTGTGAATGACGCAAACAGGAATTTGGTCATGGCAATGGCTGACATGAGCATCTTCACAAACCACTCGTTCCCCGAATATTGGAAGTCTGCTGTACGAGGAACCAAGCCCAAATGGTTGGTGGTGGATGGCAACTGGAGTGAGAGAGACATTCGAGCGTGGCTCAAGGCCGGCCAAGATCAAGGTTGCAAGGTTGCATTTGAACCTGTATCGACAGCCAAGTCTATGAACCTCTTCTGTCCCCAAAAAGGTCACCCGAAACTTCGAGTCTTCCCTCATCCTACCGTGGATATCGCATCTCCCAACAGTTACGAGTTGGCGGCCATGTACTCTGCAGCCCGCGATAATGGCTACTTTGACTCCCCTGAGTGGTTTGATATCATCGACGCCTTTGGCATGCGAGGCGCCAGAGATCGCTTTGTCAATATAACATCTGCAGAGCTAACTGACGCTGGTGTCCCCGTGCAGTCTGTCCAACTACTTCCTTACATTCCTACTATCGTAACGAAACTCGGACCTAAAGGGGTCCTCCTGACTACCATCCTTGGCAAAGAAGACCCTCGATTAAGAGACCCTGATTCGGAAGAATTCATCCTTGCGCGTTCAATGGGCGGCCACCCTAGCGTTGGCGGACTTTACATGCGACTTTTCTCGGCCGCTGAAAAGGTTCAAAACATCGTATCAGTCAACGGTGTTGGAGATACATTCTTTGGTGTTCTGATTTCCGGTCTGGCTCAGGGCGGTAAAGTTGAGAATCTCATCGACGTTGCGCAGGCGGGCTCATGTTTGACTTTAAAGTCTCAAGAGTCAGTGAGCCCTGACCTGCATCGATTGGAAACCGCCTTGGCACAGGTGGCGGCGCAATGATGGGAAGTTGTCCTAGGTACCTTATGTACAAATTAAAAGTAACTACATCTTTCATAGGTAAGGTAGCATCTATATTGGTACCCAGGTACTATACTTTTTCTTTTGGCGCGTTCAACGGATCCATGTTATGGCCGTCAGCCTTCCAAAGCCCAATGCTCTCTATTGGCCAGAGCCCATGACTAGCTAAATTGAAAAGCCTATCATGGATAGTCGCGTGCACAAGGCTGCCAGGACCCTCTAAAAAAATTCCATGCGAGTCAACACTTCACCCAACCCAGAACCCGCAAAACTCACTTCGGTCGTGACAAACGACAAAAATGGCGCCGCCGCAAGACGAAGAAATGCTGGATCCTTCCTCTTCCTCCTCATCTGGGAGCGAGTCTCAAATCGAGTCAGAAGATGAGACTCCTCAGAAGAAGCCGACCATTGCGCTCTACGACAAGGACTCGGACGAAGAAGAATTGGAGCGGCTTGTTCTTGGTAACAAGGCGGGCTTCCGTGCGCAATTATTCAAGGACGATGGAATCTTCGACAGTAGCCGAGATGTAGAGGGTGAGGAGCTTCAGCTTGCCGAGCAAGACCCTGGATTGGAGGACATTGACGATGCGGACCTTTTTATGTTCGATACGGGTGCTGGAACAGGCGCAGCAAATATTGCCAAAGCATCGAAGCCCACCGACAGTAACGGCCCTGTCTGGGAAGACAGTGACGACGATAGACTAGCAATCTCACTTGCCGGTGCTACTCGATTGCGAAAGCTACGAAAGACGGAGGCCGAGGATCTTGTGAGCGGAACAGAGTACAGCAGAAGATTGCGACAGCAGTACCTTCGACTCAACCCCCTCCCGGCGTGGGCTCGCGAAGCTGATGGACGACCGAGCAAACGGAGACGGTCATCCGCTGCATCTGAATCCTCGATCGACAGCGATTCAGATTCGGACATTTCTGCGCAGCCTCTTGAGAAGTTCCTTCGCGACGTCAACAGCCTAGCTGGAGCTGGATCAGCAAAGAAGAGACGCCTACGACCTGAAGTCATCGATATCCAACGTACAAGAGAGATTCCAGACAAGCACAAGGCGCCCGTTGCCTGCCTTTCCTTCCACCCCGAGTACCCAGTCCTCCTCTCCTCAAGCACCGCATCTGTTCTTTACCTCCATCACATCGCGCCCGCCGCTCATCCCACACCCAATCCTCAGTTGACATCGGTACAAGTCAAGCAAGTCGACGTTCGGAGGGCCGAATTCCTATACCCTCATGGCGACAAGGTGTTCTTTGCTGGGCGACGAAAATACTTCCACCACTGGGATCTCAAGTCGGGAACGGTGCAGAAGACGACGCAGATCCTTGGACACCGGCTCGAGCATAAGACCATGGAGAGGTTCAGGCTCAGCCCGTGCGGACGGTACATGGCTATTGTGGCGTCCACCAGGAAGGGAGGCGGTATTATCAATGTCCTGAACACTACATCCATGCAGTGGGTTGCCGCCGCCAGACTGTCGAGTCAAAATGGTATTGCAGACTTCGCGTGGTGGAGTACTGGAAATGGGATGACTATCCTTGGTAAAGATGGCCAAGTTGGCGAGTATAGTATGGAGAGCCGCTCGTTCGTAGGAGTGTGGCACGATGAGGGATGTGTCGGCGGTATCGTTCTCGGCCTTGGCGGCCATCAAGGCCCAGCTGCCCTGGGTGACGACCGTTGGGTCGCCGTTGGTTCCAACAGCGGTATTACCAACATCTATGACCGCAACGAGCTCATCGTTGTCAAGCCAGAGGAGGTGACTATCAAGGAGCGTCCCACACCTACACGAGTCTTTGAGCAGCTTGTCACACCCATCACACACATTGCTTTCTCGCCAGACGGCCAGCTCATGGCTTTTGGAAGCCAGCACAAGAAGGACGCGTTGCGGCTGGTGCATCTGCCTACTTGTACGGTGTACCGTAACTGGCCTACAGAACAAACACCTTTGGGACGAATCACAGCGGTTGCGTTTGGAAATCAAAGTGATCTGTTGGCGGTCGGCAACGACACAGGGAAGATTAGATTATGGGAGATCAGGAGTTAGGTATCTAATGGGCTCAAAAACGGCGTATGATTATCCACAACCAGTACCCCCTTTGTTTTACACTGGTGATTCATGCCATTTGCCATGCCTCATTTCCAACACTCGATCCACATACAGCGATATCCTACTAGTTGAACATATCCTTCAACAGCGTTCGCAGTGGGCTTCCCTTGGGCAGTTTGCGTCTCGGGAAGTAAGCGTTGTTCTTCACCGTATAACGAATGAGCGCCTGTCTGCTCTTGAAAAACTCGACCTCACTGGGCTTGTTCTCGCATTGCAGAAATTGCTTGATATTGACGTTGATGCTCTTGAGTTCCTGGCTGTTATTAATATCTCAAGACTATAACTATCACATTTATCTGCTTACTTCTCGGCATTTTGTTTTGCTGGGGAGATTGCAGGGGAGACCCAAATCGGCACACAGTCGTTGGAAGTCTTGAAGGGTGCCTTTCTGGAAGTAGTCGTTCCACTGTGTGATGAGAGATACATGCTTGTTGGTAAGCTTGGACGAACTGGCGGGAGTGAGAGTGATGGCACCAAAGCCAGGAACTATCTCGTTCTCTGACTCCCCGTCGACAGAGTGAGCCATGGCTGTTTCGCTTCTAGATATATCTGGTTGTGTGGTTGACTTTTCAGGTGTGTGTTGGCCTCCAAGACCAACTCGATGTATGGATCTTCAAGGTGGAAAAGTAAAGGGGCAGAGAATTGCACGCGAGGGAGATATTTCAGGAACTTTGAATGCATTCACGACGGAACAGTGACAGGCATGGCTTTTCAGGTAGACCGAAATGTGGATAGCCTGGTAGCATTCACCTACACGAGTCTACTGCAAGTTGCCGTCCGTCGAGGACGCACCTTGCCGCTGCTGTTTTGTTTCTTTGTTTGCTCTTTCACTTGCAACCAGTCTACCTCATACGTGGTGTTTCTTTTATACTTTCTTTCAAGAACATCTAACCATCAAGTGATTAGAAGCATAGCGAATGATCCAGCTTTCAAGACATCTTAAGAAACTCAAGCAATTTGAACTTTTAGATCAGGTGACAAAGGTGCATGGTTCAAAATACAATGCCTGTTACCGGAGATTTCAGGACAACATGCTATTGGAATTCTTGTTTGATGGATCAAGTGAGCCTAGGCTCGATACCAAAGCTGCTTGATATATAGTACTTATGCTCTTTAGTCGAAGACACAAAGTCGCTCAAGGACTACAAAAATGCCAGTCAAACGTCTTGTCGTTCTTCACATCTTATGTATAGTACCTGAATATAATTAACTGTGAGCGGGTGAACAAGGAGAAATACTAAACAAATACGGGTTCTCTTTGTCGTGGTTCTTTCTCATATTGATTATTGTTTTGCTTGTCAGTCAAGGTTCTAATGAACTATAAATTGATGGTTCCTTGATGACTACTGAAATACGGAGGCAAATTACAAAATAGTTGAATTCGGCTTCATAGTGCTAAAACTGACATGAACAGCTAACAACGTCTGATCGGCTTCCATAGCTCAGTTGGTTAGAGCGTCGTACTAATACTTCAAACCGAGTATCCGGTGATGCGAAGGTCTCAGGTTCAAGCCCTGGTGGGAGCAACGTCTCCAGCGCCTATCAGATTTTCTTTTTATCCTTCAACAAGTTAAACTTCACACGACGATAACCTTATTATCTAACAACGTGAGTTTATGTGGTGTTGTTGTGTATTACCTGAATAGGAAACACACAGGCGGGAGCACCCGCTCGAGGCCGCAAGTGCTGCTTTCCTAACTCACTTAGAGTTTTGCCTTAAATTTGTCAAGATTATATGTTATGTTTATAATAAGCATTAACATATCTACAGTACTACCTACTTTTGTTCGGCTCGACTAAAGATCAACCAACCCACTTCTCATGTCACCACCCATCATTCTTCCTATCTCAGTTGATGAATGCTAGACGACAACTCACACGTAAAAAGCCTGCATGAAACCGCTGCCTTAGCAGTGAGCGGAGGGTTCTAAACGGCTCAGTCCCGGACGAAAGCCGAGAGAATGGCACTTGACCGTGGTTCCGGATTCATGGGGAGAAATGTTCGACCAAATTCATATGTGTGCCTACATCAAGGGTGGAGCCGGCCGTTAAAGCGGAGATCACTTGAGACCGCAGGATCAAATACGGTATGGCATGATATAATAATTAGTAAAAAACCTAACAGCCATCATGAGATGTATATACGTAGGTGCTTAGGTAGGTATACACATACATACGTGTTGGGCGCGGTCGGATCGCTGTAGGGTAAGAGAGCAAAAGCTGACCCAAGTACCGGGGAGAGTCGGGTGAAGGACAAGACAAGGGTCGTGATAAGGTCATGATGTTAGATGCGAGATGCTCTTTGGGTACCAGAAATCCTCTGGTTGATACGTGTCCACGACGATGGTGGTCAACTACAGGTGATGCATGCTGTATGCTACATGCTGCAACAACTAGCACAATTGAAATTGATATCAATTGGCTGGGATATAGCTGTGAAGGCCTCAAGAAAACCTCAAGAGAGGAATGAGGCAGCTCCAAATCGGGATCGATGCTACAGCCTTGCAACCTAATGCAGTGTAGGTAATGCAGAGTCTGTATTGTACATAAATGCCGCCGGGGAAGCCTGGTGTCGGGTGCGCAAGCGTGGTCTGACTTCTGCGTGTTGGATGGCAGCAGACCCAGATCCAATGGTTAATGGATTCGCTAGTGGCCAGATCGTGACGCAGGACTTCGGCAGGACTCGCTCACACGAGAGTCACTTGGAAGTAATCCTCGAGTTGTTCGACATACATTGCAGCATTGCGCAGCGTAGGTACATACGGGAACGTAGGTTCAGTACAGCTGGCAAGCCAATGCACAAGATGGAATGCGGCACGAAGCTTCAATTGCAGCTGAATGAGTTGAGCTTTGATATTTCCCCGTGGCGTCCATTCAGCTCGTCGATGTCAACTGCTTCCACCTGGAGAGGAATGATGTGGTGTGCATGGCAGGGGTCCAAAGTTCCGAGGCTTTAGCTGTGGTTGGCCAGCTACCGTACTTTACCTCCCTCCCGACGACAACTCCAACAGGACGTTGCCGGAGAGAGCGAACAACAGCTGCCGAACGAGGATCGTGAGATCGAAATAGGCAAATTTAAGGGGATATCATTCGACTGAAATGAAACTGAAAGTCAACCAACCTGCCGGATTCAGAAAAGAAACTTTGGCAAGGCTGGCTGACCCGGAGCTGTCTGATCAAACCGTTAAGCTATGTGCCCGGAGCTCATGAGGTATTCTAGTAATTACAAGTGTTTTTATGGAAACTTCCCCATACAGCACGTCAGCTATGATCTTCAAGAGCTGACATCCGAGTCCATATCGCATGCACTTCTAGCCGAGCGCAAGGAAGGATTTATCTTATTGATCTCAACAAACCCCACTTTCCCTGCTCTGTATAACAGCCAAGAATGAGTGAGGTTGGATGCCGATGTTCATCACAGCCCTCTTTCACGCGTCCTTGTCTTTACCCTAGTTTGTTCCTAGCTGACGAAGCTGAGCACACAAAAGATGGAAGAATGTAGGTCGTAAAAATTGATCTGAGACGACTCAGACGAGCACCTGGCAGCTAAGCTCGAGCCCAAAACTGAGCCCGACGTCCCCTGTATCTTGTAGTTTTTCAAGTCAAAGACCTCACTTATTATCGACCGATGAAAAGTTTCAAGCACCAGGGCCAAATGGTCGAGTTTACAGGTTTACAGTGGAGGAAAACTAATGCAAGTACCCACTGAGGCGCCATAAGCTTGGACCCAGCCTCCAACTTTCGGGGGACAAGTTGCAAGGTTGCTAACCCGCGCTAGGTGATATGACTTGCACTGAAATGCAGGAGGCAGGTGCATGCTATCGGATCTCCATAATCGCCTAATAAGGTACCAAAGCTCAACTGTCGTGGGGGTGAAAGAAAGGAACCTGGGAAGGAATCTGGAAAAGAAGAATAGAAGGAAGCCTGAATACAACCCGAATTACGAACCTCAGGCAGCATCTAACCTGACTTCCATGTCTACCCCGTATACCCAAGTAGCATCTCTAGGAGCCCCCCGAAGCTGCGAGATCGTCAATATAACAAACGAAGACATCACGCCATGCCCATCATTCAGAAGCTCATGCCCCCAAAACGTTTACTTTAATAAACGGCAAAGGACAGGGTCTATCGCCTTCCAGTCATCTCAGCAGGCAGAGGGCCGGCCAAGCATGGATTCCGTCACGCCCAGCGCCCGGTACGCCGTGGCATGATCCAAACCTTGTCCATGGAAGGACAGTCTGATAGTCCACCCCCCTCCACGCCGGCGTGTCCCGGTAGAGGATTGTTGGATCATGACAAGATGACAGTCCACTTTGTCAAAGACAGAGCGAGATGCGCCGGGTCCTGGGCAATCTAAGCTGGGGGAAATCGATCCATGAGCCAACGTCACAAGCAGTGTCCGTGATGGTCGGCAATACATACGGATGGAGATCAACACCAAGGCGAGAATCCTTAAAGAGACCCGCCACGCTTCATGCGCCGTAACAGGCGGTTCCCCCTCCCCCTCTTGTTCACCAGTGAAAACTCATCTTTTGCTATTCGCGATCCTCCCAAGCATTAGTGCTTCCCTCTCTTAGCTCGACCAGCCACGGCTTTTTTTACTTCTTTCTTTTCGACGGCTATCATAGGATCTTTGTCCGTATACGGATGCCGTTGATGTTCCATTCAAAATTCAAACTGCGCCAACGCACATCCTTGGAAACGCCCTGCCGCTCATTGATCCATTCACTGACATTTTATTGTCTGACCTAGCGAGCATCCAAGACTTTTCATGTCTCCGCCTGCGTCTTAGTCGATCACTCCCATCTCGCAATCAGTAACCCCGCCGCCGAGTCTGCTTTGCAGTGGTCTTTGCTTTTCGTTGCGCCCGGCCTCACAACTTGGATCCCTTTCTTCCTCGATATCTCCTCCTTGCTGCGTGTTCTGTCGCCAATTGATCATTTCTGGGTACGATCTCGCTTCCTCAAGACGCCGATATACAACAGCACGGTCCTCAATGGACTCTTTGTGCCATTGAGCACCAAAACTCTAGTCTCATACGCCCTCTTGAACGGCGCAAGAAAAATTTAGGATTACCAGATTAACGAGATTCGCCCAACATGCCCCTCCGACGGTCAAGCAACTCAGGCGATGGCCAATCTGTCGCCTCTTCCTCACCCTCATTCTCTCTGTCCGGTGCCAAGCGTCGGTTCCCTCTCTTAAGCAGGAGAAAGAACCGACACTCGAACGTCTCGCAATCCTCAATTCCTCTGCCATCACCACCTGCATCTCCCTCACCTTCCCAGAAGGTAGCAAAACCTGGTCTTCGAGTGCATGTCCAGGTCAAATTCGAGACCCCACAAGGCCCCGAACACGACCGCGACTATGAGGCTTCGCCCCAACTCAATGCTACGGACCGCATTTGCCAAGCATTGCTTTCGCGCCTGCAGCATTGCTCATCCGAGCTTATCACACGCCATGATAGCAACGCTCTGGACCCGCTCCGCAAGCCTCACCGTGACGTTAAGCCACTTCGCTATCGTATCACCTACCGTGTTGAGCGCGATGGTCTTGTTCTTGTAGAAAAGTCGCTGTGCTCTTTTCAAGAGTATGAGTTGACACATGATGATACTCGCGAAGTTGTTGCCGCTACCGACCGAATTGTCGGCCTGTTCTTAGTGCGCCATGACCCCGGATTTCGATGGTCCGAGTCCCCCGAGTCCGAAGCGGCCAGCTCCGAGTCGGAGACCTTCCGGCCATGCACCGGCCGGCCTCAATCAACAGCATGCATCCCCCGGTCCCGTTTTGTTCACGATTCTCAAAAAATTGAGTTTGTTTCTGGCTATTCAATTGAACTTTTCCTGCGCAGTCGTTGCGCTACCCGCTATCCAGAGAACCGAAATGCTTCCATCAAGATTGATAGTCGCCAGCCTTCACCTCTTCCTCTCTTGGTTGGTGAGGAGTTGACTACTCGTGTCTCTAACCTTGTCATCGACCCTGTCGATGCCTGGAAGCGCAAATTTGATAAGCGCCATAAGTCTTGCACTGGTCTGGAGGGCAGCGGCGGCTGCTCGCATATTGAGGATGGGGCTGTTGATATCTTGGTCAAGGTCCGCAACCACCTTGGCCCTGACTACACCTACTTCTCCCACCGTATCCAGACAAGCAAGGTTCTCTTCAATGACCACAATGGCCACGACTTTGACGAGTTTGCCAACCAAGTCAAGGCAAAGTTGGAAAAAGCTCGTGATATGACAGACAAGTCGATGCGCTCCCTGGATGATCTCACTCTTACTATTCGTGAGCTTCGTGGTAAGAACTGGTCTGTTCATGAACCTCTCGTCGTCCGACTTGATCCCACAGTTACTTACTGTCGCCAAACGATCGAAGCCGTCATGGAGCGCCTTCAGACGGGTATTAGCAATGTCCTCGAACATCATGAGGATGCCCTTGCCACCATGACCGTCCACAAGCGAGGACACCTCATCTTTGATGGTTTCCTTGATGGTGCTGGCGTCGACGACAGTGTGCGTTACGAGAAGTTTGCAACTTCTGACCTCGAGCGAAAGGCTCTAGAGGCACACTTGAAGGAGCGGATTCGTTCAGATATCACGATGCTATGTAGGGATACGTGTGCCATTGACTGCCCTGATACGCTACCAAACCTGCGATTTAAGACAGGTGGAACTGCCGCCTCTTCCATCGGAGCAGCTTCATCCATCAGGCCTCTGTCAACAGCCGGCTCGTCTTCTGTTGCGCCTACTACGCCTTCACTTGCTGCCTCTCCCCTTCCTCGCCAGCCTTCTGAGGCGTCTTTGAACGGATCCTTGGGTAGCACCCGTTCTGATCACACGCTTGCCAAGAAGGTTGCTAAGCAGAACCTGAGGGACTCTGTTGAACTTCCTTCAACACCGGCAGCCCTGTCACATGATTTGCGCCAAGTGCCGTCAGGTGTTGAGATGGCCAAGAAACATGGCTACATGTCTGACTTCATGTCTGACGACGAGAACCAGTCCGAACCCCCGTCTACCCCAAGTCTGGTGGATACTGATAGTATAAGCCCTCGAGACAGTGTCGTTGCAACCCCATCGCGGGCTTTACCCCAGGATCAATCCAATGAGGGGCTTCGGATCGTCGATGACGGACGAAGGATCATCTACCAAGAGCAGTCTGACATAGATGCCATTGCAAGTGGATTGGTCCAATTCCACCGTCCGATTACCGATGATGACGAGCCTATCCAGCTCACCAAGGAGAAACCGGTCGAAACCTCAGACAAGAGAGCGGCCCACCGATCCCTTGATACCTGCATGCCTGTTCTCTCTGAAAACGCGGACCGCCTCCCTGAGTCGAAGGAGAATGGGCCAGTCACATCTCGGGAAGAGCCACATTCTAAACCCCCTATGACACCTGATCTTCAACAGGCAAAGGTGGTTAAGGAGGAGCTTCTAGCTGCGAGTGCTTCGGAACAACCCCCTAAAAAGGAATCATCTTTGTCCGAGGAAGTCAATGTTGAAGCTGCCGCTAAAAAGGACATCGTCCAGACTGCCCAAAATGTCGAACTCACCCGGGCTTCCGTGACTGTTCCTGAACAGGCAGAAACTCCCCAGGCTTCTCATGATGACCAGTGGGAACTTGTTGGGGTTAGAGATGCGCCTCGTGAGTCCTCAACTGAAGTTGATGCCAACACCAAATCCGAGACGAGCTTCGGAAGTACGCCTGCGGCCAGCATTCGCGAGGATGCCGAGACAAAAGAGACTGTTGATGAGGAGCAGTCATCTCAACAACAGGAAAATGAGGCTCAGCTGTCCAATGACTCTGAAGTACAGACACCCAAAGCTGACCCTGTCGCTGCTGAGAAGGTTGACATTCCGCACGTTGACGCTACGCAGAAAACACTTGAGGTGTCCGTTCTGAATGATTTTCCTAAGCCTCCCTCTATTCACTCTCAGACTGGCGAGGCCGACCAAATCGATCAGCAGAAGAAGTATTCTCAAGAAGCCACTGCTCAGACCTCAACTTCTGCCGCCAAACAGCCTCACGAGTTTCCTCAGATTGATAAGTCGCTGTTGCCTAGAGGAGCGCCAACATCCAGTGATTCTGGTATCTCCATGGAGGAGGAAGCCAAGGACCGGGAGAATCAGTCACCAGCTGTGACAGAGCATGTTGAGAATGCATCTCTTTCCACCAGCAGCGCAGCCCCTGCTCAGTCTCCCATCGCTGTAGATACTGCCAAGAAGGAAGAGCAACAGACCACGCCCGCAGATATGACAGCCGAGGCTTTTCCTGAGATGGTTGCTACTTTCCTTGAGACTGTTCCTGAAGATACTCTTCTCGACCCTGCTGCAATCGTTGCTGAGGATACTCAGGTTATCTCAATTGAGCCACCTAAGTCCCAGGAGGAGTCCACGCCTCTTGATGAACGCCCTTACCTGCCGACCATTGCCTCGGCTCCCCCAGAGAAGCTGCCATCTAGAGATGACTTTTTCTCCCTCCCTACAGCAACAGAGAAGGAGAATGAGCAAGAGTCAGCTCGAAAGCCATTCGATACCTCTGACTTCCCTGACGCCCTTGCTCGACCTAGAGCCCGGCCTCGCACCAACACATTGCCTGAGCGCCGTTACTCTACAGCCTTGACTCTTGAGATTGATGTCAATGCTCACCACGACCCCGACCAGGAACACTCCCCTATTGAAGACGCTCCTAAAAGTGCTATCGGCGCATGGCGCCGAGAGACCCTTCATCGTCGCCAGCCCTCAGCCGGCTTTATCGGCTTACCAGAGCAACGCCGCCTACATTCTGTTGGCCTCCGAGGCGCTGTTCTGCCATACCGTTGGCAACAGATGCGTCGCGAACAAGCGATCTGGGAGGGGCGTCCAGGCACATCGCACAGCGAGGCGTAAATTTACATATGTCCATCCATCCTGGCTGATAATTTTGCACGTTCGTTAAATTTAAATTCAGCAAACATCTAAACTAAGAGATATGATCAGAAAGCAAATTAAACAAAACAGATACATTACATGGTATAAAGGAAGGACCGGGAAGAAATGGGAAGGACAGGCTATCGGCCAGTAAGTCCAGAAAGGTTATGGCTTGGCAAGGGCGTTTTTTTTTTGGTTTAAACTTGTTTTTATGTGCATGCAAAGCATTTTAGACTTGGAGCATGGCATGATATTGAGGATACCATTTCAGAGTTAATTCAACGATTGCATATTCCAAAAGCCTTGTCCTCACTTCCACCTGTGACCGTCCTTGACACTTTGAAGGCCTTAAGTCACTTCGAACTTTTCACCACGAGATAACCCTTTTGCAGTCCTTCCATGTACCAGTCTCTGTCAGGCCCCAGAGTGACCGCATTATATGAGCTGATAGCGCCGAGATCGACGGCTTCGTTTCCTGCGTAACCATTCAAGGCGATTGGGGAATCAGGTCCCGGACAGGCAATGTTGATTTTCCACTGGAGATCTTTCCCATGCCCGATGGCGTAGTGAAGCCCGAGCATGTTGAGCGCTGACTTGCTAAGCGTATAGACACCAAAATCGAAGCTGTGCATCGGATGCACAGGGTCAGCCTTTGGAGTCAGACTGCCAAGGGCAGTGGACACAAAGACAATGCGGCGGAGCTTGGGAGAGCGCTCAAGGAGCGGGAGGAGAGCATCTGTGACGAGGGCTGTACTATTATGGCGATTCTTTCCCATTTTATATTAAAAAAATCAGCTCGCCATCATATTGCAATGTGCAGCAGCAGGGCCGTGTTCAAGTATCAAGATTCTGTCTCCGATATGGGTTGTAGTTGAATCCCAAGTCCGTGGTTGGGCTAGGGTCTCGAGACCACTCTCACTCACTAAGATTGATTACCCTTTTGGGGACGTGGTCGACATGGCGAAGATGACGAATTCTGAGCCAGTTTACAGCTCTAAGCTTCGAAGCCAAGCATATTGAGTCATTCTTAACAATCGGATGATACAGATAGATAGAATGCACCCGGTCTCCTTCTGCGAGATTTACGGTAAGCCTGATGGTGAATGAGAATTTGGGTATAACCCAGGGCCTTTAAGTTGGGTATGGAGATGGATACAAGTGCATGTATCGCTCGAGCTGTCGTGAGTACACTGAATGCGCACGGGGCCGCATGGAAGCTTTGGGTCAGTCTTATTCCAGCCAAGCACTTCAAACAAGCTCAGCATCTCCAACGTCAACCATATGCTTTGCACTGGACCACCTCAAGATGAGGACATCGCCGTTCTCAGCAGGCAGAGTAATATCGGCATCGGTTCCTCTACCATGAACGTCTTTGTCTCTGAGCATGCGGATGAAGACAGCTGTGTCCAGATCTGGCGCGTCGATCATGCTGATGTTGCCAGCTGTGTCGTTGAGGTTCTGCAACTGCTGGGGAAAAGACGCCAGAAATGACGAGAGATAGTGATTATGTAGGAGAGCCTGGTGCCTTGTCGCGTAGGCTACTTCGGTTGGAGAGAGTCTATCTCTGAGCTCCTGGCTTGAGAGGTAGTGCAGAGTATGTTTGTCAATCTGAGGAGAATCAGTTTGTCGGAGTTGAAGAAGGTGCTTTGCGTAATACGACTGACCTTTGCTATACGAGCTCGTAGAAAGCTTCTTACGAGAAACTTGTACCGCTCAAGCTCTGTCTGAATAACGATGAGGGCAAAGTTTGTCTTCGGATCCATATCTCCAGTCATGTCCTCGACCTTTTCGATCTGGGACTTGATGCGTGTATTGACGCGCTCAAACAAACCGTCTGTTGGCCATCTACAGCAGCTGAATGAGTATACATTTCGAAAAACAGCCGCAAGAAACCTACTCGAGAAGCTCAGGGGCTGAACGCTCGGCGATCCAGAGACGCGTTAAGGCTTGCAGATCGCGCGTCTCGCTGGGGACGCCGTGAGACGTGGGATCAACTTGGCGGAGGATATCGTCAATTTCCATCATGCAGAGTTCCGATTACACGGTCTAGCGAGATTATTGAGAGTCTGGTGGTGGGAATTGTGGTATCTCGTTGTAGCTTGATAGTTGAAGATGAGACTGGCTATGGTGGGGCCTAACTGTGATGTTTAAAGCACCGTTTCTGTGGGAGCGGGGCCACTCAGTTTGTGCTATGCCCGCCATTCAACATGTATTCATTTGTCTTTCCTGCTAACAGTTCTCATCTTTAATGAAGAAGAGATACTGTGAACCTCGAAGACGATGTAAAACGGAAGATGGTTCTTTCTATCTTATCATTTTTAATTGTGGGCACTGCTGCCATAACGACATGATGCCTGAGCCTTAAACGGTGATAGAAACTGCTGACTTATATCCTTAGAAGTTGGAGTATGTGAAAACCTCGATAGCGTTGAAAACGACAAAATAGAATAATAGTGATGATGATGACAACTCTGGGTATGGATCCTCTTTATTTTACTTTTGACTGTACATGTCCTTCTACCTCCTTACTGCCTCCGTGGTTTATTAGAATGATGCTGCAATTCACCATGCTCACTCCCACCGAATGACGGTTTGCTTTCTACGTTTGGTTGTGCAGTTAAATTACTGAACCTTCTTGAGAGGTTTATGAGCCTCCCTTTGCGCAACCTGGTAACCATTGACTCGGCCATATACCCACTTGAGGCCCGAAGAAGAGACAGTGACCAGACCAGCTGAAAAGGTGAACAATAACACTCGCTGGGTTGTGGAAAGCAGCTCAAATAGGGGATAGGGGTACCTGAGAACGTGTGTAAGCTTTTCCCATCTCAACACTGGACAGCATAGAACAACCTACCATCCATTGTGGCTAAAGCAGAGCTCGACCCAGTACCAGTAGGCAAACGCAATAGTAGTGCTGATTGCCATGATGCCATAAGCCGGAATGGTCCAAGGAGGGCTGAGGAGAACAAGGTCGAGGGTCAAAAGTACAGCGGGCGCAAGATGGAACCCGATATCAGGAACGATATGCAGGTAAAAGTCATCAGGCATGAGCAGCTTGGGGTCGATAAGTCTCAGGCCCCAGTACAATATTGAGATGACTACTTCCAGGGGCGTAGCAAGAACGGCAACCGCGTTCTTTGCCTGGAACAGCGTAGGACTCAAGGTAATATCGGCCAGTGCCCCGAGAACGAAGGCAATGAGAGATGCTGAGAGGCCGATGATGGTAAGGAACTGGAGATGCCATCCGTATGATCTGGCGATGGGGGTATCCCAAACTGTAAGGAAGTAGAAGTTGTAGCTGAAGGAGGCTATGCCAATGATGTGAAGCAATAGCGAGACAGAGCGTGAGGGCGAGGTGAGTCGCTGAAGCGGGTGACGAGGTGCCATGTTGGGTATGATCCGATGAGGTTACCTTATTCAAAAGAGCCGTTCAAGTCACAGTTCGTTCACAGAAAGAAGTTCTAGTGGTGGTAAACGCTGAAGAAGTAGCTTTCAGTTCTAGAGTATTATTCACATGATATGGAGTAAAACAAGGAAGCAGTCTTCGGAGCCGGGGTCTCGGAGCTCATGGGATCCCGTTCAATGTCATGACCTCAATGTGGACCTCGGATTCCCTCAAGCGTTAAGGAAGTGGGGTGTGATCATGATCCCAGCCACACTCGAGGTCGTGCCACATGAGGCTGAGTTTGCCTAGACAACAATCCTTAGCTTGTCGCAAAGTGTAAATCAACCAGAAGCAGCATCTCTAAGCTTCCGGTCGTCGCAACATCCAATTCACCTGACACTAGCCCCTGCGACAGTTCAACAGACTAGAATGGGTTCAGACAACGACAGTCGCTCACAGAAGCGTAGCCACTCCGAGTTTCGTGACGATGCTTCAGGTACTGAACATGACCCGTCGCGTTCCTATCAAAAATACTAACGATCCCTATAGACAGCTCCTCTGACGATGATATGGGTCCTCAGCTACCATCTCAAGCCCCCCAAAAGAAGAGACGAGTTCTTCCTCACGAAAAGCTCTACGTCGCCGCTCTGCCTAAGTCACCCCGCTACTCCAAGTCCCTGATGCACAAAGAGCAGATCCTTTTTGCGACGTGGACTCCCCTGACCGAATTCCTCATTACCTCCTCGATAGACGGCGTTGTCAAGTTCTGGAAAAAGATTGCTCAGGGAATTGAGTTTGTCAAGGAGTTCAAGGCGCACAATGGTGAGATTAAGTCAGTTTCCGTGAGCAAGGACGGACGAAGCTTTGCGACTGTTGGCGTGGACGAAACGGTCAAGATCTTTGATGTTATCACCTTCGACCTCTTATCCATGATCTCTCTTAACTACGCTCCCAACTGCGTATGCTGGGTTCACAGAAAAGGAGCCTCCTTACCGCTCCTGGCCGTCTCCGAAGAAACGAAGCCCCTGATACACATCTATGACGGACGAGGAGAGAAGGAAGAGGCTATCCACACAATCAAGGGCTTACATCGAAAGCCTGTACACATAATGGAGTTCAACGAAGCATATGATTGTGTAGTTTCCGCAGACGAGAGTGGGATGCTCGAGTATTGGCGACCGAGCGGCAACTACGAAAAGCCAGAGGGGGTCTTTGAGTACAAGAGCGCAACCAATCTATTTGATTTCAAAAAGGCCAAGTCGGTGCCCTCTTGCCTCTCTATCTCTCCTAATGGCAGGAATCTTGTAGCTTTCTCTTTGCCGGACAGAAAAATCCGCGTCTTCGACTTTGCAACGGCCAAGCTGCATCGCGAGTATGATGAGTCTCTACAGGTCCTCGAAGAAATGCACCAGTCAGGAACAGGGGCGGCCAAAATCGACAACGTCGAGTTTGGGCGAAGGGCTGCTCATGAGAGGGATATTGAGTCGCAGACGCTCAGGTACAAGTCTAATGTTATATTTGATGAATCAGGGAACTTCATCATCTACGGCTCTATGTTGGGAATCAAGGTCCTCAACACGTACACCAACCAGGTGGTCAAGGTATATGGCAAGGATGAGAACTTTCGTGCCGTCAACATTGCCATCTATCAAGGACAACCTCAGAAGAAGGGAGTGACGACGGTAGAAATGGGCGCTTCCAGTAACCCTCTTCTGCAGGAAGCAGAGACGCGAGATCCAATCCTGGTCGCAACTGGTGTCGGCAAAGTGCGGTTCTACATGTTCTCGAACGAGGAGGACATCTCCAAGTCGACACGAGATGTTCAGAACGAGAAGCCGACAATACTGGGCCACAAGAAGGACTCACAAGCCAAGAAGACCGAGACTGGCACTGGTGCCATTATTCATACGACATATGGAGACATTCACATCCGTCTCTTCCCCGACGCAGCACCAAAAACGGTTGAGAACTTTGTCACACACTCCAAGAGCGGCTACTACAACAATACAATCTTCCACCGTGTGATCCGCAAATTCATGATTCAGGGCGGAGATCCTCTTGGAGACGGCACTGGAGGCGAGAGTATCTGGGGACGTGAGTTTGAGGATGAGTTTAGCAGTCTCAAGCACGACAAGCCGTTCACCGTTAGCATGGCCAACGCAGGACCCAACACGAACGCCAGTCAGTTCTTCATCACCACAGAGAAGACGGCAAGTTACTCCCAGTGTTTCCATGACGAGTGTTTGCTAACATTGAATAGCCTTGGCTGGATGGGAAACACACTATTTTCGGCCGTGCAACGCAGGGTTTTGATATTATTCACAAGATTGAGAATGTGCGGACGCACAAAGAGAAGCCCGAGGAGGATATCAAGGTGCTTAACATCGACATCATATAGTAACTCACCAGATTGTAAGGTGCCGGTTTGCGGTTTGCAATGACCAACCACAGTCAAGTTACTTGGAGCATGGAGATGTAGGGTCACACATATCCCTGGTCTTCGACAACTCCGCTACAACAGTTGCTCACAATTATTCTCTTCCGTAGCTTGAGACCCGGGTTCATTTCCCGGCGGGAGAGTTCCAGCCACCTGTGATGCCCAGTATTCATTATTTGCCCTTTTGTTGCCGGATTGTGTCGTTGGCGTCTCTGCGTGTATGTGCCATGCTGATCTGAAGATTTGGCTCACAGACACGGCTCAACCATTGTTCCTCTCTGTTTGTCCACTGCAGGAACAACAATCCAAAGTCAGAGGCCACGGACGGCATAGTTAGCCAATTGGAATAACACGCATAGGAGCGTGCATAAACTCTCTCGATAGTGGGCACAGAAATCGAAAATCATTATTATAAAGCCGAACTAAGATCTCTGTAGGAATCGATAATTCACATTCACAACAAAGAAGTTTCAGCCCCAACGGTACAGTAGTCCCTAGCGTTTGGCTTAATTTAGTGTTAAAAAAAAATCCAACTGGTGGCAACCTACTGTAGCAGTGGCCATTTCTCTCCCTTTGGCTCAAGGTGAGTCAAGCTTCTCTGCTGGAATCGCACGTTCACAGCTTGTACGTACCTCTTGGGATCGCTGCAAAACCTAACCGGCCGGGACGGGAAGGGTGCGGGGCGAGGACATCTCCTCCAATCAGTAGCAGGGCAATCGCAACCATGGAGTGACTCTTGAGTGTGACACACCGAGGCCGGCGCAAAGGGAAAGGAAGGGTCAGGTCAGGGTCTGGAAACCAAAAACTATATTTTTTTGCGCTTGTGAGGACGGAATTCTCGTTTCTTCCTCTTCATATTCTTCTCTCTCACTCCTCTTTCTTTGTGTGCCGTTCTCTATTCTCGCGCAATTGGATCTAACTCTTCTCTTCACATCCAACGTTGACTTGTATCCCATCTACCCCACCATCACGGTCACCATGTCCTCTGTAAGTCTACCTCGCCAAGCTCCCTGGTCTTAAGCTGAGGGTGACTCACAACGATCGCAGTTCTTCATTCCGAATAGGAACGTCGGCAACCAAGCTGATTCTGAAGATTGGAGAAGTAAGCATCTACCACAAGCTCCGGGCTTGGACAGTCCAAGGTACCAGCGCATGTGCTAACCGTTTCCTAGTACGCGGGTATAACCCTCTAACTCCCCCGGATCTGCTTCAGCACGAAATCTCCCAGACATCCGAATCTAAGAAGACGGTTATTCAAGGTCGCAATGAAACCGTTGCTGTCGTCAATGGCACCGACGAAAAGCAGCGATTGCTTGTCGTCATTGGTCCCTGTTCCATCCATGACCCCGCGGCCGCCCTCGCCTACTGCGATCTTCTCTTGAAGGAGAAGGAGAAGCACAAAGATGAGCTTCTCATCGTCATGCGATCTTACCTCGAGAAGCCGCGCACAACCGTGGGCTGGAAGGGTCTGATCAACGACCCCGATATTGATGGCAGCTTCAAGATCAACAAGGGCCTGCGAATATCCCGACAGCTCTTTGTCGATCTTACTGCCAAGGGCATGCCCATCGCCAGCGAGATGCTGGATACTATCTCTCCCCAGTTCCTCGCCGACTTGCTCTCAGTTGGAGCCATTGGCGCCCGTACGACCGAGAGTCAGCTCCACCGCGAGCTTGCCAGTGGACTGAGTTTCCCCGTGGGCTTCAAGAACGGAACCGATGGTTCTCTGAACGTTGCCATTGACGCCATTGGCGCGGCCCAGCACCCTCATCATTTCCTTTCCGTCACCAAGCCTGGCGTTGTCGCCATTGTCGGTACCGAGGGCAATAGTGATTGCTTCGTCATCCTTCGGGGTGGCACCAAGGGCACCAACTTTGATGCTGAGAGCATTGCTGCTGCCAAGGAGGCGCTCAAGAAGAAAGGTGTGCGACAGCGGGTTATGGTTGATTGCAGCCACGGAAACTCTTCCAAGAACCACAAGAACCAGCCCAAGGTCGCTGCCGATATCGCTAGCCAGATCTCTAAGGGTGAAGATGGTATCCTCGGAGTTATGATTGAGAGCAACATCAACGAGGGTAAGTTGCAGCTATTGTCCATGGTCTTTTCCATCATTTCGAGCATTAGCTAACATATTCAAGGTAACCAAAAGGTTCCCGCCGAGGGCAAGTCGGGGCTCCAGTACGGTGTAAGCATCACCGATGCTTGTATCAGCTGGGAGGATACCGTCTCCACGCTCGATACTCTTGCACAGGCCGTGAAAGACCGCCGCAAGCTTGCAAGCTCAAATGGTGCCTAAGTTTGATGTCGGTGATGTGCTGGGAATGTAATCATATCTGCACTTGGCGCAAAACAAAGTTCCCTGGGATAGGGACCGCATAATGTTGCAATAGTTTGCACATGTGATTCAAGGCTTGGAGTTTACGGGCTGTTGATTTAAGGGTTAGATAAAAACCATCAAGTAAATGATGAGATTTGGCAGACAATACAGAAGAGAAGAGCCGGTGATTGTTTGTGAAATATTATAAGGGTGCTTTTGTTATCTGATTCAGTAATTTCCCTATCCGAGCACGAGCACAGAACAGACTGTCTGGATGAATTACGCACACTGTGTGAAGGTTTTGCCGTGCTGTGCACTGGTGATACAACTTCGCATCGTCTTTTTAGCACTGTATGTTTAAGCTTCCAACTGGCGTTTTTGCAACAAGAACAGGCAGCTCAGCATCTCTACTTATTGCCTACCTGCTTACCAAGACACTCACGGAAATTTTCTTGTCTTGATCATCAACCAAGCACTCGTTTTCTACCTCTAGAACTCAGATTTCCTGTCTTCGCATCACAAAATCTGAAGACACACAGCTTTTATCGACAAAGTAGACGCGCCTCGGCGTCTAGAGCGCGAATATGGCACGCGATTATTCACCCCCCGAGTCGCCCCTCTCGTCGATGGACGAGTCTGAGCCATATGAGGAAGATGGCCACGAGTACGATGAATCTACCCTGCGACCCTCGAAGCGCCAGCGCCTCGAAGCCGGCTCAACAACATCATCAGCCGTTGTCCCTGATGCGGAACCCGAAGCCGTGCCAGAACCTGACCCCCTTGAGGGCATGTCCGACGTCTCATCTGATACCTCGGGCGACATTCCTAGCTCTCCCATTAACGCGCGTCTCGATGAGGAAGATTTCCAGGAACAAGTGACGAAATGCGACTGGGATGGTTGCCCGGCGGGTGACCAGGGCAACATGGACAAGCTGGTCGAACACATTCACAATTCGCACATTGAGAACCGGCAGAAGAAGTATACGTGCGAGTGGATGAGCTGTACGAGGAAGGGTCTCCCCCATGCCAGTGGCTACGCCCTGAAGGCGCACATGCGCAGCCATACTAGGGAGAAGCCCTTCTACTGCTATCTGCCTGGTACAGTCCCCCATGGTCATTGATTACACGGCGTTGTACTAATTTGCTACAGAGTGCGATAGATCCTTTACCCGATCCGATGCATTGGCCAAGCATATGCGAACAGTTCACGAGACAGAAGCCCTCCGGCCATCTGACCCGGTTCCCAAGTCGATGCAAGCCGGGCCCCAAGGCAAGGGAGGCAAGATCAAGATTATCATGAAGACCAACCAGCAATCGCAAGGCCCCCACGACGACATGGACGATGCTGCCAATGGCGATGAATCCAATGCCGAATACTTTACACCGCTGGACGACCTCTTTCTCCCCGACGAGCTTGAGCTCCCTGTTGATAAACTGTACAGGAAGTGCTACTGGGAGGCCAAGTGGGCTGAGGAGGTCGGAGAGTCACTCATGAAGGAGTGCAAGGAGTGGGAGGATGTTTACTACAAGGAGTGGCTTGAGAAAGAGGTGCTTCTCTCGCAAGTGATCAAGAGCGAAGTCAACTGGCATGAGCGACGACAGGCCATCCTGACAGGAGTTGTTGACGTGCATGTTGCCGGAGCCGTGGACAGCATTGAGGGCGAGAAGACAAACGGTACAAATGCTGACGACGACGGCGCAGTACCCGCTAACGAAACAAAAGTAGCTGAGATAGCTGCGTGAAGAGAGTTGGCATACCGAACTACTGCACGTCAAACAGGCTCCTACACGACGCCGAATTGGGGGCTTGTAACATTACGCTTTACATGGAAAGGGAGTTGAGGGAGTTGGTTACCCGGGAAATGGGAGCTTTGCAACACACGGGTTATAGATCCCGGTACAGGCAAATGGAATCATGATTTGATTTTAATATACATATACACGCCTCAACAACGCGTGCTCATAGAGCCTTCTTCTTGGCCCGGTACGACTGCGAGTTCTTGAAGGGAAATCCGCTCGTGCTCTGGTCAAACTTGTGATATCGGCTCGTCATGGCTGTGTCACCGGCAAACATGACGCAGTACAGTCCAAAAGTTGCGAAAATAGCGCTGCCTACGCAACCAAGCAAAAACCCCGTTTCGCGAGTCCAGGCGAAGCGGCCGTAGCAATAAAAAGCACTCGAGGTGTGATGTAGTGTGGATATGAGGATCGCGGCGGAGGCGTAGGGAGACGGTGCACCATCAGGAGCTTCTACCATATCGTTAGTTAAGACTGCGATATTTGGAAGGATGCAAGAGTACTATATACCTTTTGAAGTCTCTAGGGGTAGAACGCCTGAGAGGACAACTACAATGAGGCTAAGAGCAAGGAGAGCAAGGCCAAGTGAGCGACCAAAGTAAGTCTCGAGAGCTGGATTGGTGTTAGTCAGGACCATGTTGGATGTTTGCATAGGAAGACTCACAGCTGGAAACCTCGTTCTCGGGGCGAAGAAGTGATCCAACAAAGGACGGCCAGAGAATAAGAGGGAGTGCCTGGGTGTTTAGCCAGACAAAGTTCCCGTAGCTGTATGAAGCGATGGCCTGGCGATGGTCTGTTAGTCTGAGGATTAAAAGCTGGCCAGGTTGGGGAATATATACGCTCATTGTTAAGAATCGGATATACCAAAGGCTAGAAGAGTGTTGGTTGATGTAGATACTATCAGTTAACCTATTATCATAGATAAACCTGCAATAATGAGAGCATGGGTAGCTGGCTGTAGGTGCAGTCGACGTTAAGACCCAGGCCTTCCTGGCCATCGACGTCACCATTAGCCCAAGGTAAGGTACGTATCTGTTCCAGTGAATCCGGCAACATCCAGCCAACCTCCACTTCCGAAGCGAAACCCGACTAAGGCTGCCCTGAGCTGCTTTGCCACCAAAATAAGAGAGGGGGCCAATAGGCCGATCTCGCTCCCGCGGAGGTGTGCAAGGGGGGGGAAACCATTGCAAATCATAGCGTTTTTATTGCCTATCTCTTACTGTAGTTTTATTTAGTACGGCGGTATGATACCCCGTCTTCGCCGTGTCCGATGCTCCGAGGAGTTATACAAAACCAACCCAACCTAACCCATCTCAAGTGTAAGCCGTTCTGGGATCGAGTCACTATCAGGAACAAACACTGTCTTGTCTTATCTTTTAGTTGATCGAGAGTCATTCTTGTCTATATCAACGCTTCCTCTTGTCTCGGTTACACTTTACCCAAAGAGAGGGTTCTGCTACCTTTTTACAAGCTTTGCTCAAGTTTATTTGTCAGCCTTTTGCGTCAAAGTCCCCAGTTAAAAATTCCCGAGGGGCAACTCTCGGTTGACGGTGCGCTGCTGCAGTCACTACAACCTCCCCGTACTCAAACAACATCCTCTTATCTTTCTCTCTACGTCCCATAATCCCTCGACAGAACAAACCGGTGCCATGAGTGCTATTCTCTCTGCCGACGACCTCAACGACTTCATCTCTCCCGGTGTAGCCTGCATCAAACCCGTCGAAACTCTCCCCGCCGCCCCGCCCCCGCAATCGCAGTCCCTCGAAACCGAAGTTATACTTGATGGCCAGCAGCCAACTACGAATCCAAACGCGCCCGCCCAGATTTCCCTTACAGACTGCCTAGCCTGCTCAGGCTGTGTCACATCAGCCGAGGCTGTCCTGGTGAGCCTTCAGAGTCATGCCGAAGTCCTTACAACGCTCGATTCGGCGCCAGCCTTGAAATTGGTGACAGACGACAGCGGCAAGTTTAGAGTTGATGGTTTAGAGAACGTGGACGCAAAGCTCTTTGTTGTTAGTGTGAGCCCTCAAACAAGAGCAAACTTGGCGGCAGCATGCGGTGGAGGCGTTTCAGAGGCGGATGCCGGGCACATGCTAAACAATCTGTTTCGCGGTCCCCAAGGCATTGCCAGTGGCGGCAAATACAACAACCAATTCACATGGGTGGTTGATACCAATACTGCGAGGGAAGCAACCCTCATTCTTGGCGCCGACGAAGTTCTCAACTCTTCACAATCCTCAGCTGCCACTCCAGACAAGCCCATCATAGCATCATCCTGCCCCGGCTGGGTGTGCTATGCCGAGAAAACGCACCCCCACGTTCTACCCCATATCTCCAAGGTCAAGTCGCCACAGGCCTTGATGGGTACATTGCTCAAGACGACACTGAGCCGGACACTGGGTATTGCGCCTGGTCGCATTTGGCACCTAGCTGTTATGCCCTGCTTTGACAAGAAACTAGAGGCCAGTCGAGAGGAGTTAACCGAAGAGGTCTGGGCTGAAGGCCAGTCGAGAGGACGGGGCGTCCGTGATGTTGATTGTGTTATCACAAGCAAAGAGATCCTCATGCTCGCCGAGTCAAGGGGCCTCGATTTCTTCAACATTCCCAAAACACCGCTGCTGAGCAAGAGCTTGACTCCATTCCCCGATCCCAAGCTTCACGATTTCCTCTTCCCCCGGCAACGTTCTGGAAACACACCACGCGAGGCCGGTACATCAGGAGGTTTGTTGTATCATATCCTCAAAAGCCGAGCGGCACAAACCCCTGGGGCAGAGATTGTGCATACTCGTGGTCGCAACGTTGATGTCGCCGAGTACACAGTGGTAGTAAACGGCGAGCCAGTCTTCCGCGCTGCTCGGTATTATGGTTTCAGGAACATCCAGAATCTTGTTCGAAGATTGAAACCGGCCAGGCCATCTCGAATGCCCGGTGGCAAGCCTTTTGGAAGTGCTCGGAAGCCAACGGGTAAAGGCGTCCCTCTCGAACACAGTTATGTCGAGGTCATGGCCTGTCCTGGAGGCTGTACCAATGGCGGTGGCCAAATTAAGGTCGACGACCCCGTTGTCAAGGAGAGAAAGAACTACTCTGGAAATCCAGGCCCTCAGGAGCAAAAGAACTGGTTATCGGAGGTCGACGAGGCATACTTCTCTGGAGACGAGGCAGGCGGCGAGGCTGCTGTCAATGGGTCTGCAGAAATTGTTGATGGCATTTCCCATTCGTACATATATGATACCCTGGAGCATTGGGCGGTGATTACAGGGATTGAACTAGATAGACTGGCGTTTACGACGTATCGTGAGGTGATTAGCGACGTTGGAAAGGATACAACCGCAGACGAGACGGTGGTGCAGCTGGCTGGAAAGATTGGAGGTGGATGGTAGGGAAGAAGCTTGTCGATAGAAATAATCAACTGCCTTTCCCACCTCGTTGAGCGAAGCCAAATCCTCCACGGCCACTTCCATCCGGCCCTCTCGGTATTCGTATTGGTGCCTGCAGTTGCAGTTGCAGCTGCTCATCACGAGGGGTCGTGCTTCTCCCAGGCGAGGAATATTCGGGTTGTCGTCTTTGTGGAATGGGCTCGGGTTTTGGTGCGTAGTTCGGATCAAATAGCTCACGGCCCGAACCTGAAATGTTCTGCGTTCTACGCGGCGCATCAAACCCACGGTTATCGAACTGACGATTATCGAACTGGCGGGCATCGTTGTTCCTGTATCCACCTCTTCCTCGGCCACGGCCTCGGCCAGTGTACCCATCCACCTTCGGCGGGGTAACTGCGCCAGGCGACGAGGCTCCTGATGATGGGTTCGATTCTCCGAATATTTTGGCTCGGGCTTCTTCATAACGTCTTTGCTTCTCCTCTCTGTCGCGTTTCTGTTTTGCTCGAATCTCCTCTGGGCTCATTGGCACCTCCTGCTTTGGTTCATTATCATCGTCGAGTGAGAGTCCAGACATGCCTCTTGTAGCATCACGCTTAGCGATGACAGGCTTCCGGCTGAGCACCTTAACCTGGGGCTTGAAAGGGGTTGTGAGAGGGACTCCTGAGTTTGAACCAGCTTCAATATAGTGGAATGCTTGCGGGGTATCGCTGTTGCACAAGAAGAAAATCCTCAATGTTAGCGGGATGATCGGGCATGTTGCCGAGACGAGGTGGGAGACTTACGCAGATTCCCAAAGCTTGCGATTCTGCTCAGCATGCTGGGCAATACGCTCTGCCTTGGAGAGAGATACTTGAGGATTTGGCTGTTCGGGTTCTTTCGCAGCTCTGTCTGCTTGAGTTTCCCAGTCATCCTCCCAAGCATCAGGAATTGGCGTTGCATTCTTGCCCATGATGGAAGAGCTTTACTGGTTGGGTATTGGTTATTCTGGATATGTCAACGTCGTCGTCTTCGTCGTTGAAAAAGATGCTTGACAATCTTGTTGGAGATCGTGAAGTCGAGCATGGGGTGAAGCAAGGTAAACGATTCGAGATTGTGTTGGAAAAGAAACAGGTTGAAGTGGTGGGCTTAGGCTGGGGCCGAAAGCTAATGGAAGAGCTGAGCTGGCTGGTAACGGAACTCACGACGTAAGTTAAGGTACCTGCTTTCTTTTTCTATTTTACACAGTGGAATTGATTGCTTCATGCTCACCCAACCCTGCAAGCCTAGAGAGACAGTGAGTACCTGACGGAAATATGGAAAGAATGTTAACAAACGCCTACAGTGATGTATCATCGAGTCGCTTCTGTCAAACCTCTTTTCTGTTTCATAACTGTCACTGTCTTGAGCTTTTCAATTCATGGGATATTGCGGGGTGGCTTGTCATTTTGGTGGGGCATGCTGCGCTGGAGACTGAGCCGTAGTACGGATCTTCAACGTTAGTACCTTATTATGTTAGACAACCAACTTCTTGTCTTGTAATCATCTTGCTAACTCTCTGTATATCCCGGTTAACCCCCAGAAATATTTCTAAACCGATTCTTGAACGATTTCTACTGAATTTTATCTGCCACCTCAGTTCTTCAGTCTCTTTCTTTCAAGACCTTCGCCATCGCTTCAATGGCTGGTGGACCTCGTTCGTCGCCTATTCTTCAACACGAAATGGCCGACCGAGCCGCCAACACTGGCTCGAGGAGAAACTTAGAAGAGAACGAGACGATACGCTCAAGGCTGGTCGACCAGCATGTCAGTATGCGTCTGTTTCCCTTGAACAAATGCGTTCGGTCTAGTTGTTGACAAGCTATTCAGTGAACTATCCGGACCCGCTCAAACCTCGAACGCAACTCAGAATTTACCCCCAGGGAGTAACATCTGAGATGGAAGGGAAATGGAACCAAATAATTGAGCAGTCCAAGGGTTGAATCTCTTTTATGAAGCGTTAAAGGCAAGATCTCGCGAGTGGCGGTGAGTGTAGAGTCAAGTTACGGACCAGACGGAAACGCAACGAATTCAATTCAACATCCGCTGTTGGCTATGACGGAATGGTAATTTAATGATAATTATGAATTCATAGTTTGGTTCTAGTAATATGTTGATGGTTATTATGAATGTGCCTCGGAAACTGCTACTATTTGCGCTACTACATACGCAGGACTCGACAAACGGGCAGACCGCTCTATATAAACTTCCATGCGTCCCTCTCCTATCAACATCATGTATTCTGGGGCCAATCATGCGCCCATAAAAACTAGTTTTGCTGTGGGTTGGTGTCCGACTTGCAGCAACAGGTCAGCTCAAGTCGACTGATGCACAGGTTACGTGTTCAAATTTAATATCATTAGTTTATGGAAAAAGGACCAAGCCTGACATACCCTTGCATATTATCTTCGACAAGTATGATTAAGTACTAAGTCTGTGCCCTTTTGCGAGTTTAAGTATATCATTACTTGAGTGTTTCAACACTAAAATCGATATCTTGAGCCCCCTTGATACAAAGATCGCCGCTACTAAACTTTCTCCTGCAAGGAACTCAAAGCATCTCTGCTACATGTGATCGTCTTCAGACTCTGACATGCGTTCGCAGGACATGATAGGCATACATAACCAGCAGTTCAGCCTACATAGTAAGCTGACACTATAAAAAAGGCCCCAGCCATAGGGCGCCATGCATTTCAGCTGCCAGGCTCCAAGGCATGCTTCGCTGTTGACCCCTGGCACGTTTCACCTACCCACCCAAGAGTCAGGTACATACACCTTATGTCACTACCTACTAGGTACCTAGTATATTGCTTATACGATTATAGGTAGCTGGCAAGTTCGATGTGTCTAGTTTGGGTGTCACGATCGGAGTATTGCCCAATAGGGCAGTCTATTGCAACACAACAGCCACATGGGGATGTTGCAGTAGCAGCTAAAAGTCGATCAATCATCACACTAGGTCCAGCCTTGTGACAAGTAATGATGTGTGCAGCAGGCTATTGTAGAATCCGAAGCAAGCCCTTGATGTATCAGTCATAGAACCAGCTAGGGGTGACCATACCAGGACATGACAGCGCACAATAACAGAGAGGCAGAGGCCATGCACAGGGTCTAATAACGGCGGTTTTACTTTATCTATGGACTTTGCAATACAAACCAGGGCGCCTATATCATACGTATCCATGTGATCGAGACAAGTCGCTGGGATATGCCTCTTAAAGTACTATGAATACTATCAGACCTATCAAGAAAAGAAGTGGAACGTGGCGCAACCTGTATGCGGCGGAGCCTTGATCTAAAGTAACGCCTAGGTCGATATATTCAGATGACTCGGGCACCAGGAAAGATACATACCCTGGTTTAAGATAGTGGCAATAACCACGTTGCAGTCGCTTACTTTGCTCCGGTCAAAGGACCAAAGAGAATGCAAATGCTGGGCTGGAGACCGTATCCGTATTGTCGGTTCACCCAAGATCCGGATTAATACTAGGGATATACGGGTTGGTGACCAATGGTTAGTGTCGAAATTGATGCGGCGAGGCTGGTAAGCTGAGTAAACCAGAGGGCAATGTCTGTGGCAACGAGGGGGTTCCCCAGCTTGAGATCCAGAAATCACGGAAGAGGTTTGCATGTCATGGATTCATTCCTTAAACCTGACGTGACGTAAAAGTCGCTCCGGGCCGAAGGGAAACATAAGCTTATGAGTGACAGGGCAGTTCGAGTAGGTAAGTAGTTGAAAGCCCGTTGTGAGATGCACATATCGTTCGTTGATCAACTGGTGTTGAGTTGCAGCACCCTGTACAAGCTCTAACTTAGTTGCGGTAGGTGGGGGCTGAGATAGGGCATACCTTCAAATTCGTGTCTAGATTCCTAGTGTTAACTAGTAGTTAGGAAGTTATAATCAAAGTTAGGCGGTACAGTATGCTCTTTTTTCGAAGAGAAGCTCCATATCATGCAACACATCGTCCTGCGCTAGCCATGTCATTCATTGTTATCCGTACAATAGTGTCTCGTGCTGTCGCATATCTCGACTTGGTAACTGCATAATAAAAACAACTACTTATCAGCCGACCAATCCAGCACGTACATTTAGCCAAGAGTGAGGTGCCGCTGATTGCTAATGAGGGAGCATGCAATCAGCAGTGCCGAGCTCTTTGTTGAACCCCACTACTTGGATTAGTAGTTGGAAGTTTGTTCGTCTTTAATATGGGAATTGCGATCGCAGAGGGATCGCCTCCTGTCCTCCACCAGCCCGGTCGTAAGTTATTGCATCCAATACGCACTGTGGTGTGTCTTTTGTAAAACGCATGTAAGCTGTGGATACATCTCAGCGTTGGTTACGCATCATGATTCAGTTGAACCCCGAACCAGCTGACAACTTTGCATCTTCCAGAAGACACCGCTGTTTTGTCAGCAATTGAAGATTCGGTGTATCTAGATTTGAACCTGCTAGTTGCTCCTCATGTTGCTTGTTCAAGTTAGTGATATTGGCAAGATACCTACCTACCTACCTGTCCAACTCACAAACTATCTTACAATAGTGTCCAGCATCCGTGATGTCATGGACATGTCTCAATGCATCCACCTACAGCTTTTAAGGCCTATTTCCAGCGCGAGCTTGTCTGCAAACGCATCTTCATACCCGTTATCGGTTTATCAAGAGGTGGGGTCATTCTTCTGCCAGGTAGGGTTTGCCAAAAGTCAACTTTTTGTCTGCCTTGGGTACCTAGTACCTTGGTTTACAAACCTGAAATACCGAACGAACCTCGACATCTTCAGCCTCAGAGCGAGAGGTTGTAGCTGCAACAGATTCTCAACGTGAGTAATGATTTGGGTTTGAGCAGCAGGTATAAACCCTAGAATAGAAGGTGATGTAAGCACTGCTGGAGGCTATCTCCGACAACAGCGTGGTGAGGTAATTTGATAGGTAATTGATGAGCCTCCAACTGAGCATCTAGGAAGTATTTGGCCACCTCCAAATCGCTCTCTTAATTTACCGCCCAGCCCTCGGACGATATCCTGCTAGGTTTACTATTTGTATATTGGATAACACTGAAAATCTGAAAAGCTCAAGCCGCTGCGGCGAGTTTGAAGATTACCTATCTCACTCATTGCCTGCGACCCAGACCTTGGCGCACTGTACAAAAAAGAAAACACCCCCCAAGCCGGATCGCTCGCCCACGCCCACCTCACCTTGACCTTGCCCCAAAAAGACGCCTAATTATCATCTCCATCACTTTATTCTGCCCGCGCCATCTCAATCCTTTCCCCTCTCTCAACAATAACCATCATCTTTTTCGTTTACTACGCTCGACTATCGTCTCTTATCACGGTGTCATCCTAAATTCGATCCGAGCAACGATCCCCGGGCCAGCGACGCCCAATCCGACGACGTTATACGATTCATCTCACGCAATATACCCGCTTCGCCCCTCTCTTCCTCCGCCGCAACAATTCGGCCCTGTTTTAAGCCGCGGCAGCTTTAATAAAGCTCCTCGCCGCCATGACGGGCACCGAGACTTCAAATGCGGGAGGAGGATTCGATCTGCTACGAAGAGCAACTCAAGCAATGATGTCAAGGTTCGTACCTGTTTTTTTCTCTGTCTTTTAGAAGCTACAGTTTTGCTCTGCTCTGCGAGTTGTCATTATCCAAAGTTGGTACTCTTTTCATCATGTGTTTTGGGCCCATTCGATCTCGATATCCTGGCGTCCGTCCAGCGCCGCTGGCATGCCCCTCACCAAACCCAAGCACAGGCGCTGCGCTGGTGGTGGCGACGATGACGGCCTTGCAGCGCTCGAGCTCAGCAGCTTCAGCGACCGAGTCAAGGTCCTGTTCCGGTTAGAGCTGTCATCCCCTGTTCAACGACGCTGCCCGCCCATGGAACCGACCTCATCTTACATGGAAAATGGAACCGCTTCTGGCGCCTCTACAGTTGCGCACACAGGCCCGAATTCCACTATTGGGCGCTGTTGGGCTCTACCTGGTTGACAGCTGCACTGTAACTGCACTGCAGGGCGAGATTATGTCTTTGCGTTGTCTTGAGCGGCTGGGCAGTGCGGGCATGGATTCCCCATAACGGACAAGTTCTTTGGCTCTGGGATTTGCTGGCAAAGCCCGGCAAACATGGAAACACGAGATTCGATCCTTACGTTGTCGAGCGAAGAGCAGGCGGTTTTACCACAACACAAGCACGCATACACCAATCAAGGCCTTGCCGTGCACCGAACTTGACTTCGCCGTCGCAGTGGAACCGAGCATTCGCCATTGTCGTCGTCTCGAAATCATTTTTGGGAGCCTCCAGAGTCTGCGCGGCGAGTGTCTGTTCTAAACGAACAGACGAGCAATCGATCAGTCCATGAATGTCTACTACGGCATTCATATTCCCACATGCAAGAGACAGCTCGTCTTTTTCTTTCTGATTTTTACTGACTCGCCCTAACTGTGATTGGATCCAATCAGCAACGCTACCCAGTCTCGGAGCCAGTCCCTGCGTTCGGCCCCGCTACCAGCTTCGGTTTTCCACGTTTTGCTTCTTGCCCATACCAGACCAAACCAAAAATTCAGGCAAAAGCTCTCTCTCAGGCAGCCCAGAAAAGAAAACTTTTTGAACAAGCCTGTCCCGGCCGCACAGCAAAGTTTTTCAGTCATCGTTTTTTTATTATTACTCTTCCTCTTGAGAAAAGAGCTTGATCTCGTCATTCCTCCTTTCCTTTTACATTGATTCGAGTCTCCAGCCGCCTCCACTTGGTCTTTTCACGCTTCGTCTTACACGGCCGCTCTCGGCAAGGTCTCGCATCCCAATCTCTCTATTACTCGCTCGCTGGTCCTGGCGCGCTTCGTCCGCATCCACATCGGCGCGAACACACCACTGGCTACCTTGAGCTCCAAAGGCCTCTCCCCATTCCGTGTTTTTCTCGTCATAGTCGCATCGTCAGAGTCCACCTCTACCGCTATTGCTTGTTCCATCTGGTGGTCCCTTTCGGCCTTTGCCCTGTTTACCCTCTAGTTGACGCGCTTGGCAGCCGTCATGAACTAGTGTTCCCACTTTGCCTTTCCCCGCGCCGCCGCTTCGGCGTAGAAGCATTTATTCACTCACTGGAAATCTTTTACAAAAATGCATGGGGTTATTAACCAAAACATCAGGTCCGCGGCAGACGAGGATGGCGCCGATCATATCGGTCCAGATACTCCTCGATCTGGTGTAGCTACTCCTCAACCCGATCTACAGGACAAACGCTTGCCCGGTATCATGAGCTACTTTGGCCAGGTTCGTAAACACCCTTCCGCGCCTTCGTCAAATCCCAATTCGTCTCAGAGTGATACCACTCTAGACCGAATTTCAGTTCAGCCCACTCCACCAACCGGCCTGCAGTTGCAGGCACACACCGAGGGTTCTGCTCGCGGCTGTGACTCCTCGGCTTTGGCTCGTTCGCTTCTTCAACATGAGCGTCTTCGCCTCATGCCTAGTACCACGGAGCGGGATGAGCATAACCTTTCGAACCCCTACCCAACCC
>JABCKB010000420.1:0-72311 GCA_013184455.1 Fusarium continuum
GACTACAACTGCTGGTGCTTCAACTTCAGAGACGAGAGCTGGCGTTTCAACTTCTGAACAGCTTGGCACTACCACCGGTACTGCTACTGGAGTTGAGACTTCTCAGACTGCCACTTTCTCTAATACTGGGGAGTCTACCCCAATCGAGTCCAATACAGTCCAAACAACAGACTCTGATATCACCACCACTCCCTCCCAGTCTGCCCAATCAACCCCCATCAGCCCTCCCGCCCCCTCTGACGCCGCCTCAACCGGTCCCCAAGGCTACGACTTTGGCAACCCCAGCTCCACCAACGACGGCTGGCCCACGGCAAGCTTCTCGACCGCCTCTACCGCCGACGCCGTAACCGGACTCTCCTCATCTTTCACAACCCTTCTCACCACAAGCAAGGTCACCGACACAGCCTCTGCCTCTACGACCGTCAAAGAACCAGAGTATGAGCCGCCTGCGTACGAGCCTCCTTCGTACCGTGAGCCTGCGTATGTTCGTAAGCGCTGGGGTTTCGGATGGTGAGGATACAAAGGAAAAAAAAGCATCTTGGTGCCGGAATCTTTTCACTTTCTTTCTTCTTGAATGACTTGATGTCTTTCTGTTTCTTTTTTTTTTTTGAGTTATTGTTATTTGTATCTGAGATACTTGGTCTTGTTGAATGGGGTAGATAATGATAGAAAATACATTGGAGTGGCTTTATGTTAGTTTCTCGGTGATGTTAGTGATAGTGGCCGTGGTTCTTCATTTGTAGACTCTGTGTAATCGCTGCTGAACGTGCGACCCAGATACCCGGACCACAAACAATTCGATCATAACCATCTATTATCGTCTATCCATCTGTAATCATAAGCTTGTTAAATACAACAGGTATCTATCCTTTGACGCCATGCAGCGTCCATATTCCAAAGCTGTCCAGGACTGTGTGAGCATCACATCAGCCTCAGATGTCATGTCATGTCCATCCAATTTGTGTACGCCATCCAAAACACAAACCAATCCCTCACAAAAACATCAACCGCTACGCAACCTCCCAATCCATCGGCTCAACCATCCAATCCCACTCATCATCCCCCTCGACAACCATCCTCTCATCCCCATCCTCCCACTGCCCTTGTCCCTCCGTCATCTCAACCCTCCTCGCCGCAATCCCGTATCCAACCTCCAGCCCTCCCAGAATCTGTCCCACGAGCCAGCTTAGATCATACATCTTGAGCGGTGGGGTTTCCTTCCCCTCGCCCACATCCTTCCACCTATTCCGAAGCTCCTTGGCCTTCCAAAGCGCTTGATTCACCTCCCCCCTCCCCAGCGCCTCGTACATGGGACACGACTCGTCTTCGAGAGCCATGAGAACATTGTGATGGTACGCGTGACCAACGTCCTTGAACGTGTTCACGCGCGGAATCGACACTCCGAAGACCAGCAGAAGGAGAACAATCGCCTGCTCGATCCACACGTAGAACTCATGGAAGTCAACCTTAAAGTTCCTCTCAGCGTCTCCCACGGTGAAACCAAACTCGTCCGGGTGTGTCGCGCGATGGTATGAAGTCTGCAGGTCGATAAACTTCCAGCGCAGTCGCTGGCAAGCCTGCTCGAAGCGATGGAAGGCCTGAGCTGGTGTTAGGCGAGTTGATGTCGGGTTTGTCGGTCGAGGTGCGGGGTGTGGAGGTGGTCGTGCTGAAGGCTGTGAAGAGGCGCGTGTTGGAGGGAGAGACGTGCTGGGACGGGGACGGCCTTTAGCCCACATGGAGCCGTTGAGGCCTGTCGGGGTGTTTGACATGGTGAGAAGTGTTGTTGAGGGGATTGAGAGTGGCTTGGGAAGATGAGAGATAATTGTTAGTGTTGATGCAAGACGAGAGGTCAAGGGATGCTTGATGAATGAATGCCGCAGCCAACGTAGTGAATATGCGAGCGCATAGGCTGAAGCTCCTTAATATACCCTCCCAGCTTCAAGAATCCAAGTTCTTTATTTCATCTAAACCAAGCACAAGACTGCTTTCTCAGATCGTACATGTAGTCAAGGCTCATTCAGTACGGAGCACTAGCCCGTGAATGCCTCAACGCCAAATTCAGTGCGTGAACGGCGACAGAAAGAGAAACGGTAAAAAAGATATGGTTATGTCGTCTCATTAGCGAGCAAGTCATTCCGTGGTGAACAAAGAAAAGGCGAACGAATGGTTAAAGAAATGTGAGGTGCAAGATCAAAGAGAACAACGACCAACTGTTGATGGCTAGAAATCCTGGCGTTTGATTGGTTGATCAATCCGTCACAGCTTTCGGCCGTTAACGGTTCCAACAAATGCTCTTCCTTTGCAACAACACCAAAAGCCATCATCACCAACTCCAGCTCTCTGAGACCGCTCAAGGTAGCAACCATCAATCATCAATGCATATCGTAGCCATTTCTGTATCGATATATACAATCTTCACGTTGTAGACACTTCAGACATAAAGCAAGCAAGCAAGCAAGCCCTCGGTCTCAGCTTCTACGCCCCCCTGCCTACCCAATCCATGTCCAGAAATCAATCAATCAATCAAGTTAACCTGCTCTGCTCGCCTGACACAAACACATCATAAGCTGGCCATAGGCAGCAGCACTCAATCATATATGCACCCCAACTCCCGCAGTCCAGATGCTGCTGGACACCCTGTTCCAGACGCTATCCTGATGACCCAGCCCAAAAGCAACAAAAACAAGCAAGACTCCGGTATTGACACATCAGACTTCCACGGCTGTCTTGTTCGTAGCCGAGATTTCATACAGCTTATGGACATGGCCCCGCCTATGTCGACTCGCGAATCTTCTTGGTTGCCTTGGCTGTACCAATATGAGTGTTGTGCACCTAGTTAGTATACTGTTAGCTTCGTTTCAACACAGTTCTAGAATTACACATACCTTTGTTGCAAATCGAAGACTTGTCAATGTCTCCTTCAGATGAGTCTCAAGCGGCGACACCATGACAAACATCAGCGTCTTGCTGTTACCGCCCAAACTGTACTGCAACAGATGAGTCAACTTGGAGTTACGGTACGGTACGTGACCTGATCCTCGACCAAGAGCCTCAATGACATCGCCAAGGCAGCTCAGACTCTTGTTGATGTTTTGCGTCTCCTTCATTCGGTCACCCTCTGCCTGCGAATGCTTGAGGCGCTCAGAACCTGCCAGATCAACCAGGTTGAGTGTGCCCTCGCATCGCTCCCCCGTGGCTGAGTTCTCTCCAATCAACTTCAGAATGAAGATGCTGTGAGATCGTGAAGACCGTTCGTTGGCCTTGGTTGCAGCCACCGATCGGTTGTTCTGTGCTTCTTCCAGCATTGTCTCTACACTTGATGGACTGTCGAGGCGCACCGACTTGCAGTTCGTGATGCTCGTCTGCTTGCGGGCGTCGTCATGTCGAATCTCAAGCTTTCTCGGACGTCCCTCTAAAGTTCGCTCGCTGGGCGTCAATAGGTCGTTGAGCTCCTCATTGTACACCTCGACAAATGAACCCTCCATTGTGTACTCCCACGACTTCTCCTTGAGCTTGGTGATGGTGTCGTAGATCATGTGAGTGGCACGCGGAATCATACCGTCGTTTGACGACATGGTGTGTGTCTTTCCGGATCCTGTTTGACCATAGCAGAAGATGCACACGTTGTAGCCGTCAAGGGCACTCTGGACGAGTTGAGAGATTTCGCCAAAGATCTCCTGGTTCTGGGTACCTGGGACAAAAACACGATCAAACTCAAACGGGTAGTTCTTCCGTGTGATATGACCCAAGCTGCTCTTTTCCTCAGGACCAGCCAGAACAATCTCAGCCGAGGTCTTGTCGTCAGGGAACGACATCTTGGCCTCCTCTCCCTCTCCATTGCCAAGAGCGGGTCGCACTCGGCACATGACCCGAATGTTGCCCTTGAGCTCCTGGTACTTGTTGAAAAGTACTCGACGCTCTGTTTCCTCCTTAATGAGCTTTTGCTGTGCCTCCTCGGCTGAGCGAAGGGCTTCTTGGAGTCTTGCCTCCATGCTAGAAAACGAATCAGACTGAGCCTTGCTGTCGGATTCAAGGAATTCGACATGTGATCGCAACGAGTTGATCTTTGCCTCGAGTGTTGTGTTGGCTGCCGATAGTTCGGCAATGCTGGTCTGGAGGCTGCTCTTCAACGTGCGTTCTCGCGCGAGGTCCCCCCGAAGGCTTTCTACTTGGGAGTTGGCTTCTTGGAGTTCTCGATCCTTCTTTTGAATGGCCATGCCCATGTCTTGATGCTCGTTGCCCATTCGAGTTCGCATTTCTTGGATTTCGCGGTCCTTCTTCTGTCGCTCGTCTTCCAGCTCCTGTTGATATTGCCTAGTGAGGTTTTCCAGTCGTTGTTCGTGGTCTCTTGTCTCTTGCTCCTTTAATCGGTCAAGCTCCTTTCGAAGCTCATCGACTGCTGCTCGATGCTGTCTTGACATGTCGTCCATGGTTTCCCGGTGCTTTCGTTCTTGGTCGTCCACGTGTCGTTGGTATTCCCATTTCTGCTTTTCCATTTCATGCCGAACGAGACGTCCTTCCTCTCTTGCTGAGTCGAGATCAGACTTCAAAGCGTCGTTTCTCATGTCAAGTTTCTCCCTGTCGCCCTCCAACTCTTTCACTGTAAAAATGGTTAATACCTGTGTGTCAAAGCACTGGAGAATACATACCTCGCTTCTTGGCCAGTTCGAGAGCGTCATCGTGTCCTTTTCGCTCGCTAAGAGTAGTATTTACCATCTCCTTGAGCTCTTTGAATTGGGACTCCATATCAACAACTCGGCCATCCACGTCCCATGCTACATACGATGTCAGATTAGAATCTTTGCTCAAAAAAGACTTGGTAGGAGAAGAAGGTTTGGTGGGAGATGGGAATGTTTTGACTGGAGACAGAGATAGCGACTCTTCGAACGCGTCGAGTTTCCGCTTGACTTGTTCATTCTTCAACGCCCTCGGAGGAACTGTCTAAGCCCGCTCCGATGAGGTCTGTCGAGAGGTTGTGGCGATCTTATCATTCTGGTCATCTCTGCCGCGGCGCTTGCAAGGGATGTTGGAGGTCTGTGAGACGATTGATGATCGCGATGACTGACGCGTCAAGGGATGGGAAATCGCTTGATTTCCAGGGGCATGGTTATCTTCAAGACTCAATTGAATGAATTTTGAAGTCAGAGAACTATCCCTGATTGTTGACAATGTCGTGGATGACTGTGAAGTTCTGATCTTTTTGCAGGGAAGTGGAACAAAAGTTTGGGGGTTATCTGGCTGGAATTCTGTCGTACCATTGGTGGATGGAGCGTCGTATCGATCTTCTTCACGAAGTCCATGTGCTGTGCGTGGGCGAGGTGCTTGGCTCTTGGACCGGACATGACCTGGGCGTCCATTGACTCGGGAAGTGTTTGTTGAGGGACCATATCGACTAGTTTGCATACTTTTGTTAAAGCCGGTTGATGAAGATGCTCCGAATCGTGACTGGGCGGTTGTAGGCTGCTTGAGCTGGAGAAAAGGTTAGCAACTGTCGTGTTTCTATGATGACCAAACGACAAAAGAGACCTGTACTTACCCCAGAAGACATGCCCGCAAGGCTTTGAGGCTTCATATTCGATCGAGCAGCCGAGGTGGCAGCGGCAAGTGACGTTGTCTTTGTAGGATATTCGAGAGCGCGGTCGGAAAGAGGTTTGCGCTTTGCATCGGATTGCGCTGCTATGTCCGAGTCAGAAGGAGTAATTATACGCGCATCGACAAATTTACCTGGCTGAGGAATCTCGCGCTTGAGGTTCTTGAGAGCCGACAACTCTTTGGCCGTCGACGCAATGCGGGCGTTGTGTTGCGACTCGCTCCATTCCGTGAGCCCTCCACCTCCCCCTATTGACATTGACGGCGCGGGCAGTCGACTCATCTTTGAGCTTCGAAATGACTGCCAACAAACGGTGTCAGTGTGTATCACTTGTCAAGAGCAAGTAAACAACGTACCGGATTCTCATCCATAGTGAAAATAGTGCGCCCGCGGTTCAGAATCACAGGAACCAGGATGGGGACAACAAGGAGCAGCGCGGCACCTGTATGAGCCGCAGTGGTGGGAGGCGTTGTGAAGATGCGGAAAGATAAAAAAGAGAAGCAGTAGCAGCAAAATGGTACACGCTCGGTCTTCAGCTCATCGATGGAGCTATTATTATGGTTGGTTTGGGAGAAGCCTGATGCGGGATAGCTCCGTTGGATATTGACGATGCGAGAGCGTTAGGTTGTTTAGGTAAACACGTTGCTGGGGCAATGGGCCGAAGCCGCTTTTGTCCACACCCCACTATCGACGGCCAAAGGGGATTTGGACTGTGGTAGCACTGACAATGCCTTGTGCTGTGAGACAAAAATTACTTCTCTCCTTAAACGATGTTAATGGATCGCTTGTAAGTTCTCTTATGAACCTCTACATTAATATTGGACACGGTAAGTTCTCAATTCTACGGATGATGCCATAATGTCCCGGTCAACCTTACCATGTTATCGTACTCTGGGCCAGTACGTGTGCCTATCAGGAACTCGCAGAAGCAAGATACTTAGAAACTGGACGCACAAAAGCCTACAGGATCAGTACCTACAGCCGATTTAGCTTTCGACTTGGGACTTCGGATGCTCAAATGTACCATCGTTCGCAAGTCATAACTGTATATGGCCACAATAGGTCGGAATAGCCGCTTCGCCACCAAGCGACGGTATAGGTGTGCAAAACGGTATTGGTGTTAAAGAGCAACTCCTATCTCCAATTTCACAGACACAATCCAATTCAACTCGCCAATATGAGCTCTCAAGATATCACCAAGTAGTACTCACCTAGGTGGGTGCCCTGGCAAGGTACCTATCTAGTCTCAAAACGTCGCCGGCATTCCGCTGACTCAGCCCACGCCGTTCCGTTCCATCGCAAGCTCCCAACGTGGGGGCCACATGTTCACACATTCACATGTCATGACGTTAATAAGATAGATGCGCTGTCGCAGAATCTGACCTCGCAACGGCCTCTTATTTGTTCTCGCCGTATCCATTGAAATCGCATTTATCCTCCGTCGTCGACGTTCATAGAGCGATCGCTTCTGCGCCCTCTCATGTCTCGATAGCCAACCCGTCCCGCTTGTCCTCTTCGTTGTCTTATACCAAGCGATCACCAAAGCAATATGGAAAAGTATAGCCAATTCCGTGATCGAGGTAAATTTCTCCCTGCATATGCTGCATCTTTCACATGCTAATTTTCTCAGCGACGGGCATCGCGCCTTTTCTTCCCGTCTCGACTCCCGTGTCAACCGTTGCGATATTCACCCACGCCGCTCTCTTCCTCTTTCGCCTCCCGCTCTTCATCGCCTATTTCCTCGGCTACTTTCTCTTCTTCCACTTCCTCCCGTTGCCCGTCATCTTTAGGAAGGTTGCCCTCTGGGGCTTGATGGCCATACCGGGAATATGGTGGGTTGACCTGCAGCTCGATGGTGTCAAACGTGGCACCCTCGCCGACCAACCCCGCGAGCGTTTTCCTCACCCCGGCTCCGTCATTGCTGCCAATTTCTCGAGTCCTATCGATGCCATTTATCTTGCCGCTATCTTCGACCCTATCTTTACCATTTCGTACCCCGGTACCCGTCGGGTGCAGCAAGTTAGCTTGCTTGGTGCTGTTCTGGCAGCTCTCTCGCCTGTGCGAACCGGTCCACCTCGAAACGCCAAGCTCGTTGAAATTAAGGACATTCTGGCCAGTAACCCAAGACAAGTCATCGCTGTCTTTCCTGAATGCGGCACTACCAACGGAAAGGCTATTCTTCCTTTCAGCCCGAGCATTCTTCAGACCCCAGCAGACGTCCACATCTTTCCCATCAGCATTCGATACACGCCCTCCGACATCACGACTCCCGTACCTGGAAAGTGGTTCCGATTTCTATGGGATCTTCTCTCTAGACCGACGACATGTATTCGGGTGCGCATTGCTGAAGGCCAGATAAACTCATCTGCTGCAAAAACCAACGGTATTTCGACCCCCGACTCTGCCGAACTGCGCCATCGTAATGACGTTGGCGCGGGTGTCTCTGTGGAGGAGCAGCGTGTACTTGATCGCATAGGCGAGGCTCTGGCTAGGCTCAGCCGTGTCAAGCGAGTCGGGCTTACGTTGAAGGATAAGGCGGCTTTTGTGGATGCTCTGAACGGCAAGAAATAAAACTGAGGACGGAGATGAGGACGAAGGCGATGGCTGGCAGCGGTGTTGGTGTGATCCAGCGAGAAAACCGCTTCTCTTGAGATGAAGTCGAATTTGGATTTCGCATTGCAAGGAGCTATTTGGGAAGTTATCCTGTTCGGTCGGCTTAATACCCACAATCATTCGTGGATTTGCGTTTGTGTCTTTTGGTGGTTTTGTTCCTGTTCTCTCGACATGCGAGTTTTACGTCGTGGCTAGTTAGGTAGACTTTTCAAGCCCAGAGCATTTTTACGCACTAATTGTCACTGAGAAATGATGCTGAGAAGGATTATAAACGAAAAACCATTGGGATATAAGTTCTGACCCAGAAAATCTAAATTCGCCTTTTCCGACCCCGGATAAAATACAGCAATTACATCGTTACGTTTTGACAATTTATTTGGCTTTCGTGAGCCTTTTAGTTCTTGAGGCCGCTGTCTGTGACACAGCCCTCGCTTGCGTTCCTCACCAGCTGGGCATACTTGCTGAGCGTGCCCTTGGTGTATCGGGGAGCGGGAGCCTTCCAGGCTTCGCGACGTCGTGCGACCTCTTCCTCAGGAACGACGAGGTCAATGGCGCGAGTCTCAGCGTCAATGACAATGGAGTCGCCGTCTTCGACGAGGGCGATGGGACCACCCTCCATGGCCTCAGGGACGATATGGCCAATGATGAAACCGTGAGAGCCACCGGAGAATCGACCGTCAGTAAGAAGAGCAACGTCCTTTCCTAGACCAGCGCCCATGATGGCGGAGGAAGGCTTGAGCATCTCGGGCATACCGGGACCACCCTTGGGGCCGTCGTATCGGATGATGACGACAGTCTTCTCACCCTTCTTGATCTCGCCGGCCTCAAGGCTGGCGATGAAGTCGGGCTCGGAGTCATAGACACGAGCCTTGCCCTCGAATCGAAGACCCTCCTTACCAGTGATCTTACCGACACAGCCACCGGGGGCCAGAGAACCACGGAGAATCTGGATGTGGCCGGTGGGCTTGATAGGGTTGCTCAGGGGGCGGATGATGGTCTGGTCCTCAGGGAAGCCTGGCATTTCCTCGACGTTCTGCTTCATGGTCTTACCAGTAACGGTAATGCCAGAGCCGTCAATAATGCCCTCTTTGATTAGGAACTTGAGCAGAGCAGGAGTACCACCAATATTGTGCATATCGGCCATGACCCACTTTCCGGAGGGCTTCAAGTCAGCAAGGAAGGGAGTGCGGTCCGAAACCTTCTGGAAGTCCTCAATGTCGAGCTTGATACCGACGGAGTCGGCGATAGCAATGAGGTGCAGAACAGCGTTGGTGCTACCACCGAGGATGGTGGTGACAATCATGGCGTTCTCGAAGGCCTGACGGGTCATGATATCACGGGGTCGGATATCCTCCTTAAGAATGTTGCGAATGGCGGGTCCAACTCTCTCACACTCGGCCTTCTTGCTAGGATCCTCAGCAGGGCTGCTGCTGCTACCGGGAAGTGTCAGACCCAGTGTCTCGATGGCGGTAGCCATAGTGTTGGCAGTGTACATGCCACCACAAGCACCACCACCAGGGCAAGCATTTCGGATGATGTCGAAGCGCTGCTCCTCGGTGATCTCACCAGTGATGTATTGGCCGTAGGCCTGGAAAGCAGAGACGATATCGATGGACTCGCCTTGCTTGGTGCAGCCAGGGCGAATGGTACCACCGTAGACCATGATACTGGGGCGGTTGACACGGCCCATAGCGATAGCAACACCGGGCATGTTCTTGTCACAACCGGGCAGACTGACATTTGCGTCATACCATTGACCGTTCATTACAGTCTCAATACTATCGGCGATAATCTCTCGGCTCTGGAGCGAGTATCGCATACCGGTGGTACCCATGGAAATACCGTCAGAGACACCAATGGTGTTGAATCGATAAGGAATAAGACCAGCCTTGGCGACAGACTCCTTGACAAGGGCAGAAAGGTCCATAAGGTGCATGTTGCAAGGGTTGCCCTCATACCAAACGGACGAGATACCAACCTGAGCCTTGTTCATATCATCCTCAGAAAGACCAGTGGCGTAGAGCATAGCCTGGGAGGCGCCCTGGGCCTTGGGCTGGGTGATATTGGCGGAGATCTTGTTGAGCTTGTCATCGGCGCGGAGGGTGGTGGTGGAGAAGAGACGGCTGTAGAAGATGATAAATTAGCATCGTGAACAGAGATTGAGATCGTAGGCTTAATTGTCGACAACGGATCAAGATAACATACCCATGACTCCTCGACGAGAGGGGGAAAGCTCCCACAGCTCTCGACCGCAGCAGTGACCGGGAAAGCATTATGACGACTTGAGATGGGAGCAAGAGTCAATTGGAGCTTCAACGACAAACTCAAAAGTCACAGCGTGCGTGTGATAGAGTATGGCCCAGTGCTCCCCAAGTTGAAGCGGTGATGAGTTTGTGAATTTCTGTGGTGCTCAACTGCGATGTCGGCTACGCTTTTGACCAAAATTTGACCTTCCCTGTGATCTTCCCTGTGACTTGGGCACTCCTCCCCAAAGAATTGCTCCCCCGCATGACAACTCGCGCGCTGTGATTGGCTGGATCATTGCATGCAGCAGCCACCTGCGATGCCAAGTTCCTTCCGGGGACAATGCTTCAACTCCGGCGGAGACTAAATCACAATATCCACTTTGTCCCAGTTATCCACCAAAGTCGTGTGATTCAAGCTACGGATACAACTCAGATATGTTAGTTCTGACATGTTCTGCCGAGTTTCCGAACCTTTGCTATGTCATGATCACAAGGCTTGACACTTTGCATCAAATACTATGTAGAGGTTTTCACACCAATCGAGTAGAGGTTCGTTTATCAACATCATCCTTGCCAGAATATGGAGCGACACCGGCGGCCTTTACTGACCCCTGCTGCATCAACATCAATGTCAAGTATTTGATTTGAATGGATCTCTTGTGAATTGCTATGATTTTCTATCCTTCTCTCTAGTTTTCATCAAGTATAACTTTCTGTGCTGCTGGGAGGTCAGCATAAGATCTGACGAATACTCATCGATAAACTCACCATGTCTAAGACTCAATCTTTCGTAAACCTTCATCCGTAACGTGTAGAAGTCCTCATATCGATTGAACTTATGCTCAGCCCTGCAGCGCTGCACGCTCCAGACCATCCAATGCCTCCTTGATCGTCTCTGAGATGTCCTGAATGTACTGGAACGCAAACACCTCAAAGTGATGTCCGTCGATGTCCACCACCTCAGCAAACAGATCCTTGTCGTACATATCCCAGCCAAGGTTCCGCTCCTCGCGGCTCAAGTCCACAAGATGGGTTTCGTCTCCGTTCATGGGCACCGCCTTCTTGGCCCGGAGCAGAGAAACCCGGGGCCGGCGTCCCGCAAACTCGCCGTCCCAGACCGGAGGCGTCCATGCCTGAATCATGCGGCGCGCGTCGGCCATGGCGAGGTCGGCGAGAATCTGGTTCTTGTTCTTTCCCTCCTCGGAGCCTGCAGTCTTTCGGTTTTCGCTAGAGAACCTGTGCGGGTAGATGGTGTCGATCATGAGGATACCGATGACTTGGATGTTGGTGTCCTCAGTGTCGAGCTGCTTTGCAACCTCAAGGCTCAAGTGACCGCCCATGCTCCAGCCTCCAAGGATGATACGGATTCTGCCATCTGAATTGCGTCGCTTAGGGAAGTCGGGTTTGTTGACGGCGTCCTTGATGAAGCCAACATAGAGTCGGGCCATGTCGCTGAGTCCGCCATCGAAAGGCTCGCCGCTGTGGAATTTGGGATTGTGAATACCGTAGACAGGACGTTGGAGAGGCTCCAGGCAGTGGTAGGAAAAGGTAGTGCCGCCGCCGTCGTGGATGAGGAAGACAGGAACAGCTTGGCCGGTGCTCCAGTCTTCGGGCTGGATAGGTTCAGGGTTGGCCTCCATAGTTAATGTCCAGTAGTTAGATGATCGGTGAGCTGTAGTGACTAGCTTGGTTCGTGTCTTCACAGTTGAGACGAGACTGAGACTGAGACTGAGACTCAGTTCAACCGTTGCACCTTATATATCTTCAATATATCCCTTAAACACTCTGTGCGACGAACAGAAATTCGCTCAAACGGCTCAAAAACCACTTTTTCACAGCAAACACGACAGAGAACAAACGGGACAAGGGCCGTACCAACGTATACACGGGTAACAAACAAGATTATAGTGTTGTACCGTTATGCAGGGCGGTACGGCGCTTATCGGCGTTTGCTAGTGGTGAAAGTTGGCACCATCGGCAACTACGGGGCCGTGATCGGGGCCCGGCCGGAGACTTTGAGCAACCACAGAACCGAAACATTCGGCACTAAGGATATCTCTTGCTAACATATATGTAAATGGTATCTTTCTATTTTAAAATCGTCTATCAGTACTGCCTAGGCTCAATGAGTTCAGCTTGAGGTAATGCCAAGTATCCCTGCAACCTCCAAAGGAGCAGATGCAGGCTTCGCATGCTTTCACTCTTCCAGTTCGTCAACAGCGAGATATCGTGATCGCGAAAAAACACAGACTCGCTTCTCAACCGCTCAACTCCTTCCTCTCCAAGTAAGAATATCAAGTCGTGCACCGCCATTTTGGTGCCGTAATTGGCATCTTGCAAGTCAAGCGTCGCGTAATTGTTGGCATCCTGCATTGACTCTTTGGGGATATAAATTATGGAGCCACCGTCAGTTATTTTGCTGGCTTCTTCCCAGTTGGCAACTGGCTGAATGAATCTATACGGGTCACGCAGGTTTTGCCTGGAGCTGCGCACGATGAGGACATCAACGGCCAGGCGCCGCATCATCCTGAGCAGCACATCGCCCATATCAGAACGGAAGACCCTTGAGCCAACGCCGCCAGCACGAAGGTCCGCCATGCCGCTGCGCTGAGATGCGAGTTTGCCTTGGTAAGATTTGGCGCTTCCAATTATATCGATCACACTCTTGCGAGCTAGGGTGTAAACTACATAGCGCCCTCTTCTAACATATCGTTCTTCGATAGTTTCATCTCGGGTATTTTCGGTTTCTATTGGTGGTTCTGCTTCCTCTGGTGTGTCCGCTTCTGCTGAAGCATCGGCTTTTGCTGACGCGTCGGCTTCTGGTATCGTAGCTGGCGGCGAAGCTGTGACGGTAGACTCGTTCTGTACATTGTCGGATTTCGCTGATGAAGCTGGCGGAGCGGCATCGGTGCTTGTTTCTGGCTTCGTCTCTTTTGTTCTAGGACTAATCCACGGCTTTACGTTTTCGAAAGAGAGTGGGCCTGGCGCATACCACGGGTTCACCTGCTCGGGATCTGGATGCTTGACCAGTTCGAAGTCCTGCAAGAAGTGCCTAGGAAGGTATGCGTTTGTGTTCTTACACCATCTCAACGAGGTCATTAATGCTTCCGCTATCCATTGTCTTAGCTAGGGCTCTTATGGAAACGATTCATGACGTACCGTATGGGTTCTTGGACAGCCTCTTCCGGAACTGTCCTGATATTTTCGAGGCCGGGTCTTTTCTTTGTCGTCGTTTCGCCTGCATCCATGCTGGGTCCATCACTGGGGATATTGGTAATGATCCTGAATCTGTATTGACAGTCTTCTTATCGGGGTCGACCTGTACACGTTTGCCGCGCGCCATTCGGCCAAGCTCGGATTCTATTTGGCGGAGGAGGGCATCTCGACTCAAAGCGGATTTGTCGTAGGAAACCCATCGCTTCTGGGAGTCAATCTTCAATCGGGAGTCTCGTAAGGGGCTAGCGAAGGCCTTTGCATATCTATTCATGGCGTCTCCAGGTGTTATCGCTAGTTTATCGTAGATGGTGTTGAGCTTGTCCTTGAGAATCCAATGCGAGCTAAATCCCCACCGGGGTCGGATCTTTATCGATAAGACGCCGAGATGAGCTACGTAAAGCTTCCCCCACCACTTCCGCCCGGCCCCAGTCCGTCAACATCATCGTCTGTGTGCCTTTACAACTATGTTTCTGCGGCCAAGGACATTGCGCGTACTGCGCGGCGTGTCGCAACAGCATGTGAGGGCTTTTGGTTTCTCCAGTTACTCTGGACAGCCATCAGCGCCACCGATGGCCAACATTCCTATGCCCTACATCGAGGAGTCGTCGGTGAGCTACCTCGTTCAGTCTGCCATTGCTTCTAGCTAACAGGTCCAGGCCGCCGGAAGGAAAACATGTCTGTTCAGAATTGCTTTCGCAACTGGTTCAGTAAGCTGATGGGTTACAGGGGATATATTTTCCAAGCTGCTACAGGTAGGTGCAAGCTCTGGCAGTCATGATTCCAATGTTGACATTTTCAGGAACGCATCGTCTGCCTCAATGGCGAAGTCAACGATTACATGTCCGCCTCGATCGTCGCGCAGCTTCTCTGGCTCGAGTCTGATACCCCCGATAAACCGATCACGATGTACATTAACTCCCCCGGCGGTTCTGTCACTTCGGGTAGGTCCACTCCTTCACCTATCACGGTCGATGCTTACACCGAGTTTAGGAATGGCGATTTATGATACCATGACATACATCAAGTCGCCAGTTTCCACTGTGTGTATCGGTGGTGCTGCGTCAATGGCTGCTATCCTACTCGCAGGAGGTGAAGCTGGCAAACGATTCTCACTTCCTCACAGCTCAATCATGATCCATCAGCCACTTGGCGGAACTCGAGGCCAGGCATCAGATATCATGATTTACGCGAATCAGATTCAAAAGACTCGAGAGCAATCCAATAAGATCATGCAATACCACCTCAATAAGGCCAAGGGACACGAGAAGTACACTCTGGAGGAAATCAACGATCTGATGGAGCGAGACAAATATTTGACCCCAGAAGAGGCCCTAGAGCTAGGAGTTATCGATGAGATTCTGACGAAAAGACCTGAATCGGAACAGGAGAAAAAGGATGGGCAATCTGATGCAACAAAGACTACCTAGAGGCGTGACCCGTGGGTTGAAGACTCAAACAGTGGAAGACGTCAGTTTTGATATATCGCTAGACCTACCCTCGAACAGTCAAGCTCAGTCTTTAGTCTGAGGCTCGAGTTAGGCTTGTACAAATAAATGATGGACTACACCAAACTAAAATTGCATTTATTCACTACAGCTCGTCCGCCAAGAAGTCTGTATTGTCTTTGTAATTGAAAAAGCTTTGCTAGATTGTCTCTAACACCTTTGAAGCCTTCTTAGCTTAGGACTCGGTCATAATTTTATGCATCACCCAAAAGTGGCTATTTGGCAATATCCAAACTCATAATGTTTGCGTGTCATGACATTAAAAGCCATTTCAAAACGGAGTGCAGGGTAGGCCAAGTATCGCCTCCGTTTCATGAATAGTGAAAGAAAGTGTGAATATAATACGATTTAATACTAACCCTGATAAATTCTCTGCAGAATCTCACCAATATATACCTAGATAGTTATCTTATGCCTACTCTATGGCCAAAATTATCCCATAATAGTACTCTCATCGTATTTTCCGAACAGCTTATTAGTATTCAAAAATTAAGACCTGACGTCAGATTTCTATATCCACCCTAGCAACAATGCCCCGCGTGCCCCTCCATGATGCGGTGGAAGGTTTGGGGAGAACCCTTGAACAAATAACAAATGCTCCGTGAAGATCTCCAAAGCCGATCAGCAGAAAAGTTATCGCCCCTCTCCCCCTTGCATGCTTTGTACCACAACTTCACCTCAAGATGGAGCACGATACCAAGACACGTCAGTGCTTCTCAACCTTTCCATTGACTGCGACTGACTACATGGACAGCCCAATACCGAACTAGCGACCCTAATTCATTCGCTAGCGAATCGGTCAAGAAGCGATGGCCAGTCATTCTTGTGAGATGGGTGAAATGCCTCATAACGAACAATCGCTGACTGTGGCCTAGACCCAAGGCATTGACGATGTCTACCGCGCCGTTACCAAGACCTCAGAACCCGAGAAACTAGCAGAGGGCAAGAAGATTATCGAGCAGCTGGCTGCTCTCAAGTACGAGGTTGAGCACGATCGCAAGCTCGTGTAAGTTGCAGATGCTACGCGCTGAAGGATTCTCCTGCTAATTCCTGCAGTCCTCTTCCCGACGATGGATTCACCGAAGAGATCGAGACCTACAACAAGGAAATTGAGGCTCTCGGCCCTGATGCTCATTGGTACGACGTGCCATGGCTCTTCTCAGAGTGCTACCTGTACAGGTATGAACATGTGACTGCTCTTCAGAGACAACAATGCTCACAAGTCGCAAAGACGCATTAGTGCGATCTTCCGCTTAAGCGAACACTGGAAGTCCTACGATCTTTTCGCCCGACAAAAGATGGACACCTTCCGATCATCACGACCCGCCGTCCTCGAACTCGCCAGCAACTACAGACAACTGGTCCAGCAACTCCGAGCCGACAAGGAGTCGACCTACGACCCCAATGCCGAGAAGATTCTCTTCCAAGAGATGTTCGAGATCTGCCTCTGGGGCAACGCTACTGATCTGTCTCTGCTCACCAATCTGACCTACGAGGACATCCAGAAGCTCCAAGGTGCTGAGGCTCGTAAGGCCGCTGAGAAGAACATTCTGGTCAATGATCTACCCAAAGCGTTTGAGCTTCTCAAGAAGGCCCAGACCGAAGGCAAGAAGGAGCGTCGCGTTGATATCGTCCTCGACAACGCTGGCTTTGAGCTGTATGTCGACATGATCCTGGCTGGCTACCTTCTTTCGGCGGGTCTCGCTACCCAAGTTGTCTTGCGACCCAAGTCTATCCCGTGGTTCGTCTCCGACGTGGTACCCAGCGATTTCAGTGGCCTCTTGAACGCCATCGCCAATCCTCGCGCTCTGTACGATACACCATCAGAGGACGAGGAGCTTCAAGGCAAGAAGCCTGAGCCTCTATCTGAAGATGCTGAGAAAGACCTCCAGTTCCTCTTCCAGGAATGGGCTACGTTCCATTCTGAGGGACAACTTATTCTGCGACCCAACCGATACTGGACTTATGGAGGCAGCTTCTGGCGACTGCCCGCCGAGAACCCTGAGCTGCACGACGAGCTTAAGCCTGCCGAGCTTGTCATCTTCAAGGGTGACCTGAACTACCGCAAGCTCACTGCTGATGTGCGTAACCCTCACCATTCCATGAAGTGCAATACTGACTTAGTAAAAGGCTGCTTGGCCTGCTACCACCTCTTTCACAGAAGCTCTGGGTCCTATGGGTCCCTCATCAGGCATCAATGTCTTGTCTCTCCGAACTTGCAAAGCTGATGTTGTCGTTGGTCTTCCCGAGGGCAAGGATGAGGAGTTGAGGCAACTTGAGGGTGGTGGCGGTGATTCTGGTGCTCGAAAGTGGGCATGGAACGGTAAGTGGGCTGTTGTGAACCTTTCCGAAGGGAATTAAAAGGGATACCTGGGGGGATGCTATTGGACAATTTCTCATTGATATGATGATGATGATAGATGTGATTAGACATACAAAAGGGTATGATAGAGAAAGGAAATTAGATATCCCTGATCATGCACAGTGAAATTGCTACCCCAGTCTGACATCTCAACTGGGCGGTCAGGTCTACTGCTATTGGCTGTGTTGAGGCCATCATCAGCTAGGTACGTGACGTTACAAGTCTCTCGAATGAACTGGCAGCTGCTCGAGACCAAAGATGAAGATTTCGATTTGTCTGTTGTTACAACTCAATTTTTGAATCATGGGAATTCTACTTTCCCGTCCGAGACTTAAATCAGATCCCGCTGGAACATATCGTGTTGGCAACTTGCCGTCTTGACAACGCCTCTATCCATCCATACCTCGGAGACACACCGGCTTGTATAAGAATATAGCGACACAAGACCTCCTATCGATACAGTTCGAATGAATTTTTTCTCTATATGCTGATAAACTCTGTGGTTCATGCCCCAATGGGAACGATATCCTCATCTTGTTTGGCGCCACAGAGGCAGTCATCAGTGTCCTCGTAGCCATTGTCGCATATCATCCTTCTATGCACTTCATCTCGAGAGGGTGTATCGGCGGCCGTATGAGAGCTTAGTTCAATTACTTGGACCTCAAAATTTTTGTGTCAATTACTCGCCAACGCCGTTATTGCGGACATGGTAGGCAACGCACCAGGTTATGGGTATCTAAGCATGTTGCCCATCTTTACCGTATGCATGGCCCGACCACGCTTTCATACTGTTGTCCTCGGCTTACTGTGCAATTCTGTTGGAATCAAAAACTCTTGTAAGTGGGATAAAACAACGATCACAAAGCGCCGCTTAGATGACCGAGCCGAGTCTCCCTCCACCACCTCCACATTTGAGATCCTGCTCATGCTGAAGCCCACCATTTTCACAAGTGTGGTATGTAATCGCTATCCCGAATCATATTTATCCTCACGTGAGTACAAGACCGACCGCGTGAGCTTCCTCTCCAGCACGCCATGAATCATGCTCCTGTGTCTCGTCCGTCGCCTTCTTCCCTGAGTAAAAGCGCCGTGGCAGCGCCTCTCTACTCGAAGGAGATTACGAGACCGGTAGACGCTGGAGAGTTACAGTAGCGCGGTATGGGACTGCAAAGATCGATGCCAAGGAGAAGAAGAAGACGGTGCATGCTTTCAAGAAAATTAGAAGTGCGGTTGCAGTGGCGGTGTTGATTAGGTTTATTGGTTTTACTGGACAAGGTTCTTGGAATTAACCACAGCTCCTTTGTCTAAGATGATGGAAATTGGCGTTATTTAGGTTGTTTTTACACTCATGGGCGAGTATTTGACGACATGCTAACGTTCGTTGCCGACCGATGACAGGAATCTTGGCTGTTTCTGCTTCATGAGCAGTTCTCGAATCCACAAAGAACTGTAGTAAGAACAATTCAAAAGATCTTCAATGACATATGGAGTGTAAAACGAGGACTGGACGCGACGTATTTGCTTGATTGTTCTACATAATGTTGACGCCGAGTTATGTGGACTACTTGTAATGCACCATCCTTCTGTGCCTTAACTGGGGAAGCATCAAAAGAGTCATGGGGTCTGTTTCTAACATATCAGAGTGAATTATTCATATTAACAGTAGCATTTGGTAGTACGATAACTCAAACAGTTCAAATACCTAGGTACTCACTGTCGAGTGGGCAGTTGTGTAAGACTGAGATTTCCCCATGGCATAGATATACTCCTTGGGTTTATAGATGTAGATTTGTAGTAGAATAGAAAGACAACGTGGTAAGTAGTAATACTTAGAGTTTGTTTCAATTAAAAGAGGCAAATGCCTGAGGTGAAAGACTGTACTAGGTTCTCCGAGTCCGTCTGGCCAGCAGTCAAGCATCATGTGAATTTCAGGATCCTAGGGTTCTATGCCGTCCCAAACACCCAGCCAACAGCAAACCGTTATACATCGCAACGAGTCGTAGAAGTAATTGACTCATGTTATTTCCCTTCAAGCTCGGCTTCCTTCTTGTTGTTCTCCGCTGCCTCCGACGCCTTTCGCTCTCGCTTTGCTTCTATCTGTGCGACAATATCGGCGTAAAGGGACGAGGGCGTACGAGCACCATTATTGCGAACGCGGTCCTTTCAAGAACTATCAGCCTCTTGCTCTATGAATTTTGTTGATACGTTAGCTATCATACCTGATCAGGCCCAAGACGCCCATCGTTGTAGTGGTGCGAACATCCTTCCGCGTTGGGTCGTGCAGCGAAGCACTCGTGCTTTGAGATCAAAGATTGAGGTGCTAGGAAAACAGAGTCAGTCCAGGAAGAAATAAAGAAGGAAGGAAGGAAGGAAGGAAGGAAAGGTAGACGGGGGAACGGACGATTCGTGGTGCCTTGGAGGGGGCCTTCGCCTTTAGCAGTGGGTGAAGAGGCTTCCCACTGGTTGAGCACTTCTCGAGTAGGCATGATTAGTGATTTGAGGAGTGAAGCAAATTACTTGTTTTTTTAAGTGTTTGGGAGGTAATAAAGCTCTACCAAGGTGGATGTCGGCGGATAAGTGCCCAGATTTCGAGGTCTGGAAGATTCAAGTCATGGGGAAAGGTCTGGTCAAGTGATGTTTATGTCTTCAGTTTAGGCTGACGTCACTTGGATGTGCAAAGCGTTCTCGATGTGCGGGAAACTATGTGTAGAGTTTTTTTTTTCGTGCATCGTAGTTGCACTTGTGCAACGGGAAGAAAGAAACGCAGATGTTGTCGCATAGGGTCACGGGGAGCTTGGTGTAAGTCGAACTCCGGCAAGTAGAGGAACAGCAGAGGCCGTGACAGGTTTTGAGCCCGACTAAGGTAGATTAGAGGGGATTAATACAGGAATACGCCAGATAAAATTCGTAAAGAGTCCTCATAGAGCAGGTTATGCTCGGTATCATAGATACCTGAGCTGATGAAATGAAGTTCGGCCTCAGGCGGACTTTAATGAAATCCGCATACTATGACCCCTAATCCTACCTACTTGAATAGAGTTGATACTTAAGATATAAGTAGAAATCCTACTAAGATATTATTATAAAATATTCATTGTTTATATCTTATCTTAAAGTCTGGGGGAGTTTCGGTATGCGGATTTTGTTATTACCCATCTGGGCCTGTACCGACAGCTTGGGTCGCCCCTTGGGTGTCAGAAAAAGCCGAACAGCTCACCAAAGCCATTGTCGTGGATCAACGTACCGCAATTGCAAAGATACCAATGGCAGTTGAAAATATACATCGGGCTATCATATGTATTTTAAATCTCGGTAGGACTGCATGCTATGCTCGTACTTGCATGTGTAAGGAATGTAGTATAAAACCACAAGCCGTTGGTCATGTAGATCCAAGTATGTTGTCAGCGCGGCTCCTCTTCTTCTTCTCCTGTATAGAATGCGCCCCACAAATGGTCCTCTTTCTCGTCAGGTGATGGCTTAAAGTCACCTACCGTCGGGTACTCATCCTGTTATACAATCTTGTAAATATTGATCACTCAGCCATTCACGGTGAACAGCCGTGATGGACGTAAACGGTGGAAGGCCTCTCATCCCTCGCCTTCCAAGCGGCGCAAATTCACAGACCTTCGGCTCTTCCAGTGCACGGCCTGCATCGTCGGCAAGGAGGCACATCCGCTCACGCGAGGGATGTTTAACATGCAAGTACGTGTTAAAATTGCGTCCCGCGGATTGGATTCTAATTATGTTTGCAGGAGGCGCAAAGTGAAATGCGACGAGCAGAGGCCGCGATGTTCTCATTGTGAAAGGTTAAACATGGAGTGCAAGTGGCGACCTCAACCACGTTCAGGGATTCAGAGGCGACAAGCTTCTACTGTCGACATAGCATATCAAATTCCAGAGAACAGCTTGTCACCTGCCACCGAGTCGTCGCCCGGGAACTCAGTGTTCCAACCTGGGCATGCAGTGGACGAGGTGTTTGATTATGCAAGCTTCATGTGGGACTACGGCGATTTCTGGCAGCAAGCGTCACCGGAAATGCAGCAGAATGCAGGATTAGAACCGCACATGTTGGTAGGTTTGACGTTCAAAGTACCGCTATACGTATGGCTGCTGTTACTGACGTGACGAAGACAGCTCATTCACAAATCACATTCCCGGACAGGACAGCTCTCGTGGCACCACTTCCAGCGCCTTCACTGACGCAAAGTAATGGTAGTCGGGACAGAGGAACTCTTTCCGGAGGGGATGCGAGCGAAAAGCTGATGGAGTTCTTTGCAAGCTCTGTCAACCCTCCTATCATTGCAGAGGTCGAGACTCAGAAGAAATGGGTATCAATGCGTCACGTTGTCGTTGAGATGGCTAATGTCTCCCCCATGGTTCGTTATGCAATCATGGCCTTTTCGAATCTCCTTCTTTCTCGGCAAGATGGTACTTGGACCATGAGCGACGAGAGTCACTATCAACGTGGTGTTGCAGAGGTTGCGAGCCAGGACGGCGCGTCCATGTCCGAGCACAGTCCTGCACGCGAGTATCTTCTTGCAGCTTTGTTCTTCCTCAGCTATATCGATATCCTGGAGAGTCGCCTTGATGCCGCGCATTCGAATCTGAAGCGTGCGTACACGCTATTTCAGGCGAGTAATAAGAACGGCTTGACGGCAGTGGAGAAGCAGCTGCTCCTTTGGATTCGACTTCTTGACGGGCGAGCGGTATCGGCGGGAGGTGACGGTTTGTTTCTGACCAAAGACGACGAAGTTCTTTTGGTGGAAGCATCGCCTGCGAGTTTCGATGGAGAGCCTGACGAAGTCTCTAAAAATGACCCGACCGACGACATCGAAGACGTTCTGTTCCAGGTGCTGTATCAACCTGGTGTCGTGTTCTATCAAAAGGTGCAAAGTTTCATGGGCAGGATCTCCAAGATTGACCCATGGCATCGATCTCGGGGTACGGTTGAGGATGAGATTGAAGTCATGAACATCGGTACAGTCATAGCAGCTGACTTGCGAACTCTGTATGAACAGCGCCCGCCACTTATGGATTATGCTGTAGCAGGTAAATTGACGGAACCTCACGTCTCAAAGCACCTGGCCTTTGTCATCACGCGAGCATTTCGGACATACCTGTCAAACTATTACGCCAGTAAAGTCCACCTTCATCGCGTTGCCTACAAGAGTCTGCCCTTGACCAAGGAGGCATCTGAAGCTCTTGACCAGATCCGAAAGCTCGCTCGCCAGATCGTGGCTGACTTGGATCCTGAGGATACGCTGCCTATCAACATGCTATGGCCACTGTTGATGCTGGGCGTGGAAGAACAAGATGTCAACGAGAAGGCGTGGATTAGGACGCAGATTCTCAGGATGGAGAAAGTCGCTGGCAACGCGCGCATCACAGCGCAAGTGTTGGAGGAGGTTCAAGCTCGACAAGATGCGGCCAAGACCCGGATGGATATTCGGGCCGTGATGCACGCCGTTTTCAACTCATGCTTTGCTATTGTTTGAGTTGATCATGACCAAAAGGACCGCTTCCATCGATCGATATGGATCCATGGCAGTCATTTTCACCCACGGCTTTTGCAGCTCACAACACCAACTCGCGTGGAGACCCGACTTGCGATCCAGCCAGCCAGCCCACTCGGCTTAACGACGCATCTACCTACCACGCGACTAGTCAATGAATTAGCCTCTTACCTCTTCCGCTTGATGCTCGGCTCGAGGCCCCACCCACACTCGTCGAGCCGATCGGATGTGGCGATCTCCAACTTCCCCGCATGAAGCTAGAGTGGGTGAAGCTGGGGACAACCTCTTGCCGTTTGCACAACAGCTGTAGATGTCATGAGACGATGTTCTACGAATCGCTATCTTGGGACGTGGCATGGCGTTGTTGGATTCGATGGACATACAAAGAACATCCCCACAATGACAGCGTCAGGCGTGGAACAAAACCTACGGCCAGCTCGCCATTCATCTTGCGGCAATTGATGATCTTTTATTCTAACCATTTCTTTTCTTCATACTGAGATCTTCACAATCTTCACAATCAGTATTCCATATTTCGGGCTGTATTCTGTTCAACATGGGCTCAATCTCGACAAAGGGCAAGGCATTCCCCCCTGGAATTCACGTTCCCTCTTTGACCTGGTTTGGAAATGATGCAAACCAAGAGATCGACTGGGATGTTCAGAAGAAACACATTGAGTTTCTAATAAACTCCGGCCTTGACGGAGGTATGTGCAACATGACCTCTCCGTCAGTGCGCGCAACTAACACACTCGCTCGCTCTAGTCGTTATCGCTGGAACCAACGGAGAGGCAGTTACGCTCTCAGCAGCCGAAAAGTCGCAACTTGTACGAACGACTCGCGAAATCGCAATCTCGCTCGGCCGTCCCGACATCACCATCACACTAGGCACTTCTTCACAAACTACCCGCGATGCGATCAACGAGACACGATTGGCAAAGGACGCAGGCGCCGACTTTGTGCTGGTCCTAACCCCAAGCTATTTCCACTTTGCCATGACACAAGATGCTATTGTAGCCTTCTTCGAAGAGCTGGCTGACGCGAGCCCTGTTCCTGTCGTCATCTACAACTTCCCCGGCGTTGTGGCCGGTCTCGACGTCAACTCGGAAATGCTAGAGCGATTGGCCCAGCACCCCAACATAGTCGGTGTCAAGCTGACATGTGGAGGAATCGCAAAGGTTGCCCGAGTGGCAGCCCAGTTCAAGCCCGACGACTTTTCTGCGCTGGCCGGCCAAAGCGACTGGCTTGTTCCCGCCTTGGCTGTAGGAGCAACAGGTACCGTCACCGGCGTGGCAAACCTGTACCCCAAGACTTGTCTGCAGATCTACGATTTGTATAAAGCTGGTAAGACAAAAGAGGCCGAGGCCGCTCAACTTGAACTGGCCAAGATGGAATGGGGATTTGCCAAGGGGGGCATCAACGGTACCAAGTGGGTTGTGGCTAAGCTGCGAGGATATCCGCTCGACAGCTGCCATTGCCGGAGGCCGTATCCCAAGTATAGCGATGAGAGTAAGCAGGATTGGATCCTCAAGGTTGTTGAGCCTCTTTCCGCTACTGAGAAGAATCTTGGTAAGAGGGGGGCGGGCATTTAGATGGCTGCAGTACAAATTTGAAGCTGTGTTGATGTTGGATGCGGAAATGTCATGGTACCATAAGTTACACTTCTTCGGACTTACTTTATTCAGTTTCCAGCTAAAAGACTAGTTGGGCTAAGGCAATTAGAGGATGCACATATTCCTGCATTTTGTAGCATTATCCTTAGACACAAGTCAAGAAGCTATATAATTAGTGTCTAAAGACATTTTCAATACCTCTACATCAATTCATGGGCTCACTGCCCAGTCCCAGGTTGCTTCCAACGTTGAGCAAGGATGCCGACCAAAAGAGACACACCTACCCCTCCTCAAGACCCGAGCCAAAATGTCAACAACTCGAACGACAAGAGTGATTCCAACAAAAAACGGACCCGTGGCCCGGACCCTGAGAAAAAGGTTACTCCTTAAAGGACGGACGCATGGACAGGGGTCAATCCTATGTTTCAATCGCTGGGTTGGGAGAGCGAGAGTTATGAGTGGTTATTAAATGTGATTGGGGTTGGATCTATCACTACATACCCTTGTATGTATTTTGTCCAGGTGGTGATTCGGGTTGTTTGCTATGAGTTGCTATGAGATTACTTACTGACTTAGCTGGTAAAGAGTCATATCAATCTAACCAACTTTCAATCGTTCCGTCGTGGTTCTGGCTTCTATATCCTAATTTCTACAGCTGAATCTGATAACGAAGCTAGATGACACCGCGTGTATGTGTCGGTCTAACTTATCCCGATGCTGATCCCCGCATCACCAAATCCTCCAATCGCCTCCCTCGCTCGCCTCGGCTCGCTTGTCGGATACTTCTCCAGGGACTCAGACTCATGATGGAACCCTTGTATGCACGCATTGGACCACGACCCGCGAGAAACATGTTTTTGTGACGACCTCACCCTCGTCTTCTCCACACCATCCCCGGATTTTATTTCCCCACTCACCTTTGCACCCCGGATTTGCGAATGGAGAGGCGATGTGATAAATATCGGGGATAGTCTCCTGCGGGGTTTGATACAACTCCTAATCAGACTGTCCGTTCCACAAAAGATCACTTTCAACTGATTGATCCAGAAGCTTTAGCTTCATAATACCCATTGCGACTTGGTGATATAGACAACCAGAAACATCATGGGTGGCTTTCGCGCTGTGGAAGATCGGCCAACGCCAAAGGAGGTGTACAACTGGCGTCTGTACACCGAAGCAGCTGTCATCGCGACGGGATCCCTACTGTAAGTCTCTCCGAGAGATAATGGAGTTGCATACTCATCACGAAACAAAGGTTTGGTTATGATTCCGCCTTTATAGGCACTACCATCGCTCGCGATAGCTTCAAGCGCGACTTCAATATTCAGGCAGATGAGTCGGCCGATATCTCGAGCAACATCACTGCCACATTCCAAGCTGGTGCCTTTTTTGGCGCCATTATTTGCTATTTGGGTATGTTTCATCTACTTACACCGTCCCAACAAATCATGGCCGCTGATGCAGGATCGTGAAACAGTCACCGAAAAGATTGGACGCAAATGGGCTCTTCAGGCCAATGTCGTCGTTTTCCTCATCGGCGCCATTCTCATGACGGCTGCTACCCATCAATTGTCTTATATCTGTAAGTTGCCTTCTGAAAAAGCATGCCGCTCTGTATCTGACATTTTCAGACGCCGGCCGTGCTCTCACAGGAATCGCATGTGGTGCCATCACTGCCACAGTCCCCAGCTACATTGCCGAGCTCTCAATTGTTTCTATCCGTGGTATCTTGACCGGTCTCTTTGAGGTAACTTATCAGACCGGCTCTCTAGTCGGCTTCTGGATCAACTACGGCATCAATCAAAACATGGATCCTGCTTCTGCAGCGGCGTGGCGTATCCCGATGGCCGTTCAGATCGCCCCTGCTGGTATTCTGTTCGCTGGTGGATTCTTTCTCCATGAGAGTCCCTTGTGGCTGATGCGCAAGAACCGCGAGGAGGATGCGACGAAGGCACTTGAGAGTCTTCGCCAGCTTCCTCGTGATCACACGTGTAAGTTCGAGTGCAAGAATTTATGAGTTATAACTAATGATGTACCAGATCTTCAGGAAGACCTTGACATGATCCGAAAACGTCTCGCTGATGAGGCCCTGGTTGCTGGCAAGTACGGAACTGGACCATGGGCTCTCTTCCGAGGTGCTCTATTTGAACTATCTCGCAAGGGAATGAGAAACCGTGTCTTGCTTGTGTTTTGCTCTTTTGCTCTGCAGAACATGTCCGGTGCTGCTGGTAAGTTCAACTCTACTCCCTGTGCAACAGAACTGACAAATCTGTAGCTATTAACTACTACTCGCCTACTCTTTTTGGTTCGCTCGGTATTAAGGACGTTGCTCTCTACACGGGTATCTATGGTCTCGTCAAGGGTTTGTCTAAAAGTGTTCTGCTTCTAATGCGCACACGCTGACTGAATCGTAGCTGTTGCATCCATCATCTTTTACGGCGCGCTCATCGACATTTGGGGACGACGAAACCCCACGATCATCTCATCTGCCATGTGTTCTGTTTGTCTTTGGATAGTGGGGGCATATGTCAAGATCGGCCATCCTGCTACTATCATCGCCGAAGGCAAAGATCTTTCTCCATCAACGGCTGCTGGCGGCAGGGCTGCGACGGCCATGATCATGATCTACTCTGTCTTGTACGCTTGCAGATTTATGTGATGTGAAACATCGTTGCTGACTTTTCCTAGCTGGTCTTTCGGCCTCAACGGTATCCCCTGGATTGTCTCGGCTGAGATCTTCCCTGGAGCCCTTCGTAATTTGACAGGCACATGGGCCGCTTGCGTTCAATGGTGAGTCTGCTCAGCATCCTTTTGTTTACGGAAACCAATTGACCGCTCAACAGGGTTACCCAATTCGCCATTACCAAAGCTCTCCCTTATATCTTCAAGTCTTTCGGCTACGGAACCTGGTTCTTCTTTGCGTGCTGGATGATTACCGCCACTGTATGGGCCTTTTTCTTCCTACCAGAGACCAAAGGCAAGACCCTTGAAGAGATGGATATCATGTTTGGGTACATTCACGATCGGGCTCCAAGTGATCACGACGACATGATGAAAGCTGGAGCTAGAGCATCTGTGGCTGAACACAAGGAGGAAGGAGTTTGAATAGCCAATTGTAAATAACTATGCTCAAGTATCAATTTTCCGGGATATCTCCCCCATTGGCAATTTGTCCACATGGTCCGTTGCTAACCGTTATGCCCCTTCTCACCCCAGCCGAGGTATTGAACGACGTGCCAAACGTATCCTCGGGGTCGCATGATTCCGCAATGATAAGCTCGCACCCAGTCAAGAAGTTGGACCAGATACAGTTTCGAGTTTGATGGCAGGCCACGCAGCACTCGTAGGGATTGAAAGCAGGAATGCCGACCTGTATTTGATTCCTGAAACCGCCGTAGTTGACCTGGGCGATGCGATGGCCCCCGTTCGCAGTGCTGATTAGGTTGTTAGGGCCGCAGGCGGCGTAGAATGTTGCAGCTGGAGCGGTTGTGGTTGTTGTGTCTAACCGCGGTCAGTTTTATTGAAGCCAGAAAAAGGAGGACGTATTACTGGTACTAATGATTAGGTCAGTTGATGTCCAAGTCGTAGTAGTCCACTCGGTGATAGTATCAAACTTAGTAACATCAACAGTCGTATCCGGTTCAGTCGATGTGCTCATGACAGTCGTAGTCACCGTTTTATTCACAGTAGAAACTTGAGCTTCTTCCGTTATAGTCGTGACAGGCAAGGGACTGAAGCAATAATTCTGTTTGGTGACGGTCTGGGTAGTAATAGTGTAGATGGTCTGGTTGCAAGAGACGACTTGGACTTTGTTACGGGGGCATCGCTTTACGAGCGGAATAGCGATGCGACCCGTTGTAAGCAGGCTGTGACCATCCCTTTTTCTGGCCACGTACCCGGACTCGGAGGCAATAGGGACGAAGCCAGAGGTTGCTGGGACGGTTGAGGTTGGTCTGACGGTTACTGTAGAAGTTCTGGTGGTCAACGAAGTAACGGTGGTGGAATCTTCTTCTGTGCTGGTGACAGTATCTGGAATTCTGTCAGAACCATGGTTAAAGAACTACTTGATCACATTTACCAATGCTCGTAACCGTTGAAGTATCAGTAGCCTGAAGAGCAATGATCTCCATTGAAGTCACAGTGTCTGTCTCAGTTGTCGTAGACGCATCTCCAAAGACAGTTACTGTCTTGGTAGGACAGACCTTTTCCACACTAGTTATGATCGATCGAATGGTAGTGGTTGTCGTCCCGGGAGGATGTTTGCGCCTGTATCCGTACTTGGTTTTGCATGTTTGGGTGACAGAGATTGACTCCTGAGCGAAAGCAACGCCTAGAAAGACGTATAGTATTAATAAGAGGAGCATTTTGATGACTTGGATCAGATGTGTAGATATGTTGAGTTAACGATCATGAACACAATTTGCAGAAGAGACGGTAGGTCAAATAATGCTGTGATGGAAAACCTACCCGAGCAGGGTCGTGTTCGCCACCTCGCACTCGATTCTGATTGACTTTATGCGGTCGTAATAAGCCGAAGGTTACAAATGAATACGTGTTCGGAACGGAGACCTGTATCCGCAACTCAACGCATGAGGCTGCAGTTGCGAAGTTACTGGGCGAGTTTGTCAACTTCTTCTCTAGACAAGCCTGCCGGCCCTAAGCTGCTGTCGCTAAATACGATCACCTTGAACATATTTACAAACTTCATGCCGTATACGTAAATACGAATTGTATTTCTGTTTTTATACGGAGGTACGACATCAGCTACGGCACAGAATCGCTGCCATTCCGAGTAGAGTTCTTAATTGCGCTGCAGTGAGCCATAATATCCAAACAAACTCATCTCCCCGGGCAACAAACTCCCACTTAAACATCATATTGCATTAAGTCACATGTTCTAGTTATGAGCGAACAGGGTCAAGCGTGAACAGCACGCCTGGAACGCATCATGAACCAGTCGACTCAGCCACCATGTATGGAACCATTTGAGTCATCAACACTACTATTCACGTGTAATAGGCAACGGCCTAACAAACTACAAGCAAACAAGGGTTTCTTTGTCATGAACGGCCTTCCCGTTGGCTATTTTGAGCATCTTCATAGTGAACATATCTGCAGTGATGATACCCCTGTTGAAAGAACAAAAAACAAAGGAGGCGTCATTCTGAAACACGCCTCAGAGGCCCCGGGAACTACTGTAGTCTCTTGTTGGATGTTTGTTTCATGTTTCTTAGTGACTGCCGTCTATTAAAAGAAACAATGGCGCTGACGAAAGTGAGGTTGGTGATTGAAATAGATGTTCACATTGATCAGTTCCCAGGGTAAATCAAGGTACATAAACACTCACTGTCTACACTTCAAATACGGCGACAAGACCCAATAGAGCCAACCTCACAAGAAAAGTATTACGATTAATTGTTCTGAATATAATTCTACATAATAGAGTCTTTCGCAATTCCTTTTCACCAGGCTCCCCAATACCAGCCTCAACCTGCTATGCAGACCATCAACCCAGCGTTGCTGATGCATCAAGATTCCAATGCTCCACCATACTCAAATAGGCCTTCAGATCCCATCACTGCAGAAAGTCTCGTTACATCAGCACAAAAAAGTACACAATCATCCTCGCCATACTCCAATACCGGAAGACAGGAGCTATGGATGGGAAGTGTGGGCTTCACAGATCGCTTCACCAGAGGCACTATGGGCTACGGCCGGGTTAGCCAGGACATGCCGTTTATTTATGAGTCCGAACCACTAGAGCCGCTCTTTGGAAGTTTTGAGCCCTTGCAGCAACTGCCTTCTCCTACGATCGAGCAGAACCATGCACCATTGGTAGATAGAATGGGAGGAGACTTGGCATGGCTACTTGGTCAACCACAATCAGGATATGTTGAGGCGCCTACAAGAATCATGTGCAATGGAGAACAAAGACTTGCGATGAGGAGATGGTACGTCGAACGAGGATTTAGGCAAACTGGGATCAGAGGCTGAAGATAGGTCTAGCAATTCAGAGATGGCTTCGTATCAAAATACATATTGGCGGCCAGCACACTAAACTAGAAGGGTATCAATCTCATAGACACATTAATTCATAATTCATCTCAACGATTCGCCACCTTTGCATGTCCCTCCATCTCAACAACGCGTATTTGGCGAGCCCTCTCCACTTGAATAAACGGCTGCTTCTTCCAATGCCGCGCAGGAATGCCATCTCGAAAGAAGCCGTTGATCTCCTCCATGGTACGCCCTGTTACCTCACCAACGCAAAAGTACACATAGCTCAATGTGACGAAGCACAGTCCTGTGTACACAAAGCCCGTCTTGGGGCCGAGGTTCGCAGAGTAGTACAGGTAGGGCAGGGTAAAGACAGTAGCCCAGACTGTGACCCAAAAAGAAGCGACGGCGACAGCGTATATCTTGTTACGGTTTCTCCCTACGGCCATTTCGGACGCCTGAGTTGATACGCGTTAGAAGAAGAAGATATCTCGAAGGGAGCTGAGTACTAACGATAGTCCAGCCAAGAGGTCCCCAAGCAAAGTTAAAAGCAACAATCTCGATGATCACGAAGCTAATAATAACCTTTCCAGCATTCTCACTGGGACTTCCACCAGGGATACCTAGACATCCAACCACAAAGATGGACACGGTCATGATCCCTGTGGTGATCATCAAGAGAGGCCGTCGTGGGATCTTGTTAGCCAACAGCACCGCCGCCAGAACAACAAAGACCTGGATAATGAAGACAATAAGGGTCATGAGAAAGGGGTCTTTTAATCCGATGGCTTTGGAGAAGATGGTGCCAAAGTAGTAGAACCACTGGATACCGTTGATCTGTTGGGCAACTAAAGCCCCGGCGCTGTAGATCACTTTGCGTCGCTCAATCGGATCCGTGATAAGCTGTACCCATGTACTCTCGCTCTCGTTAGCATTCTCCTTCTCTAGATCCTCTTCGATATTTTGTATCACAGCTTTCGAGTCGTATTTCTTGTCCTCACGATGGAGTACGCATAGAGATCGCAATGCCTCATCATGGCGTCCACGACGTAAGAGCCAACGCGGCGACTCTGGTACCCAGGCGATGCCGAGGAAAATTATCAGCGGAAATATTAGTTGAAACCCAATAGGGAACCTGTATGCAAAAGTCGTGTTGTTGTGGATAACGCTGCGGTTAATGCCTGCGGCGATGATCTGTGAGATAGACAGAACGAGCTGCCAGCACATAAGAAGAGGGCTCCTTAGAGACTCTGGCGCTATCTCCTACACGAGGCACAAAACAGTTAAAACAATGTTTGCATACATGTCATCAGAGATTAGACAGAGACATACTCCCATGTACAGAGGCGAAGTAACCGAAAAGTTACCCACGCCAAACCCCGAAACCGCTCTGCCGGCGGTCACTAGAGCACGGCTCGAGGTTGTAGAGAGCTGCATTACGACACCGATCACGACGGTGACGGAGCCGGTTATAAAAGAGCCCTTTCGGCCGAATAGATCGTTGAGAGGCGCTGCTAGGAGCGATCCCACTAACTCGCCCACGTTGATCATGCTGGTCATGACGGCTAGGTTCTCGGGTCTGATCTCGTATTCGCCATCGCTGTTAGGCGTTCCAAAGTCGTGGACAAATACATCTTGACGGGGTCAGCTACGCACACTTCTTCTATATAAACTCGACCGACATACCGAGAGTCGAGACTCCGGTGAAGTAGACGCCATCGTAGCCGTACAAGCAGGCTCCCAGCGTGGCAAAGCCACAGCAGAGCCAGACGTAGGGATGTCTGATGCTGATGGGCATCGCTCGATCGCGGTGTAAGACGGCCGCGCGTTGCAGGGCTGAAAGGGAGGGCGGCGTCTAGCAAGACCCTTTTTCTTCAACGGTAACGGCTTCTGGATCTAGCTCGTTCGTTTATTATTGAGTATATATTGCGGTAAGACTTGCGAGTGGGTAGTTCGAGGAATCTAACGCTTAGAGGGGATGAAACGCTCCGGCCGATGTTGCAAGCCGGACAGCGTTGACAAGGAAGCCCTACCATTCGAGTCAAAGCATGCGAGTCAAAGTGAAAGGGTGAATCACAATCATCCCGTCCTTCTCCATCAGAAACTTTCCCATCCAACCCCCTTTTGCCCTCTCGCCGTGGGAACAGCAGCGAAACGCCCTACATTCTGGAAACGCGCCCGCCTCGCATAACCCAAAACCCACTCGCCTAAGTTGGGCGTTGACTCTCTGCGAGAGTAGAAACCTAATCTAACCCAAGGCAAGCTAGGATCATCGAAATAAAGTTTCGACGGGGTCGTCAGACTTAACTCGTTGAGGAAGCGCCGCGCCATGGGATGCCGGGGCTTTTCTCAAACGGGTCATTTGGGACCCTGTTGCCGATGAGTAGAGGAGTCGGGGAAAAAAAGGAGATGTGTTGACTGGTGGTGTTCTTCTTTTCAAATCAATCCCTCTCTTTTCTCCTTGCTGTTACTGAGAAGTCAGGTCTTCAGATACCCAAGACGCCTGGACCATCTCACACTTCGACTGAATACTGAGCCTCGACCTTGCTATTATAAAGAAGAGGGAATGCCGAGAGCAAAGTCCCCTTTCGAAATGGATATAATAATTAAACGTTGCTGTGCTTTATTTTGGACGCCTGCTGAGCCAACTGTCCTGAACGCCTGGTTCTCTGTTAACAAGCAGCACCAGCCTGGATAGCCAACTCTACCTATACTACACTGCACTCCAATAACATATTGTACTCATACACTACGATTATGCGATCTATCCTCCCGGTCCCCACTCCTCCACCCGAGCTATGTCCCTATTCTCGATCTTCGGTATACCAAGCCTCGGCCGATGTCATCCCGTTGCTTGTTGATGATACATACCATGTCTTTCATCTGAGCACGCCGCCGGCGACTAAGCACCACCCTGAGCGTCTAAAGGCATCATGGTCCCGCATCCGATCAACCAATTTAATCGAGTGGGAACGAGATCCAGAGCCCGTGATAGCGCCTGGGGAGTCAAACATCGATGTTGATGCAGACGGGGCCTGGACGGGATCTGCGGTGCTTGACCTGGATCAGAACATGAATATCTTTTACACAGGCTACGATTTGTCGCAAAACGGCCGACAGACGATACTCCGCACGAGAGCATCCGATCGCCATGGCTTGAGATTCAAGAAACCTTCAACTCCTATTAGTATTCTAGGACAAGGGCTCGACAACTTCGAAGACATTGACTTTCGCGATCCCTTTGTCTTTTACAATCGCGCTGAAGGTCGATATTGGATGCTAGTGGGCACTCGTCTCGCCAATGGTCCATATTGGAGTCGAGGGTGTATCGCTTTGTTGACGTCCCAAGACCTCGATGCCTGGACAGTAGCCCCCGAGCCACTATACGCCCCCAACGACGTCTTCTGCCCCGAATGTCCAGAGCTATTCACATTACCCAATGGAAAATGGTATCTCGTCTACTCGCGGTTCCATGCCCCGAACGCAGGAACAGTGTATCGCATCGCTGACACGCCATATGGGCCGTTCCGTGTGCCGCGAGATGGATCTCACGGACGCTTAGATGGACGGCGTTGGTACGCAGCCAAGTCGTGTCCGAAAGCAGGAAATCCCGACAAGAGGGTCTGCTTTGGCTGGATTGGAGACTACGCGGATGACGAGAACAAGTGGCTCTGGGGAGGCGATCTTGGCATTATCAGAGTTATCTGGGCAGACACCAACGCATGTCTGCGTATCGATGCCTCTCAAGAGTGCAGGAGTTACATATGGCGGACTTCCAGACCTGTCTCGCCTAGCAATGCTGCTCCAAGCTTGTATCTCTGCTCCCTGGGTACAACAGCGACTCACTTTCCTGAGCTGGGATCTGCCGAGTGGAAGCGAGATCTTATGGTGGACTTCAAAGTCGCAGCTTGCGACGCTCACACCTTCGGGGTGATGCTCCAGACGGACAGCTCGGGAAAGGGACACCGTCTCCAGTTCAATCCTCAAGGAAACGGCTTCTTCTCTGTCGCCCTCGTCACCGACTTTCCTCCCCTCGACGATTTCTGGGCAGACCAGTACCGTATACACATACCACGACCTGTCGACGGACCTGAGCTAGTGCGACACGACAACATCAGTCTTGTCGATGGGGTCTTCCTCTTTCTGAGGGGCCAGCTTGTCGAGGCGTTTTGCGGTGGACGAGCGCTGAGCTTTCGATTACCTATACCGCCCAACTGGGAAGACGGTGACCGTGATGGTGTCCGCAGACTGGGGTGGTTTGTAGAGGATGGCATGGTTGATCTAGTTGACATTAACGTGCGGCATTCGATGAGTATTAAGGACGGCTCAGTTGAGTCGGACAATGGACTCGAAGATGCCGAATAATTCTTCTATTAACCTTGTGGCCGCAAATTCCCCCGCCGCGGCTCCTTATCCTAAATCATCCTGTGGCATCATGGGATTTGGCTGGATGACCAAGCTGCTGAGGAGATCATACGGACCCGAGGCACCCGCAGCTAGATCCCAGTCGCCGAAATCGGTGTATTCGTATACATCAGCAGCATAGTTGCCCATCATAGGGCTAACCTTGTCATTGAGCGGTTCGTTTAAGTTGACGGCGAGAGAGTGCTCTAGACCGCGCAATATGGCGCCTTCGAGTCGGTTGACGGCATATTGCATAGGCTGATGGCTTTTGCTCATCATGCGAAGATTCCAGAGGTACGAGTTGAGAGTCTCTTGCCAGAAATGTCGTTCCTGTGATGATAGAGACGTGACGAGAAGCAGGGTGGTGAAGGAGCCGAGGAGCGAGAAGAGGTAGGGTGATGTAAAGTACCAAAACGCCTCGAGGTGATCAGGTCTGAGGCTTATCACAAAGCTTATGGCGCTCTGAGCAGTCTGAAGTGCAATCTGGCGAATGCTGGAGAGGACGCGATCGTCAGAACATCGCGGTGGAAGGGCTGTAGAGCGAATCAGACGACGGAGGAGGGTCATGACAACGCCATAGTAGGAGAAGTGCAGGTATCCGTGGAAGCACAGCTTGCGCTGGTAAATGACATTCATCTGCAGCGTGGGGGGGATGCTATGGTACCAGCTCGTCAGCATCTCAAAGAGCGGTCGGGCCTTTTCAAAGAGGATAACGGTATCCTGCTCGCGACACGTCCGGGCTGTGTAAAAGCTGGAGTAGACAACTGAAAGAATCTGCGTCAACCGCACCATGTGTATAAACTGTGTCATGCCGGTGGAAGCAATGGATCTCCGGTCATCGTCAGAGCCAGCTACAGAGACGGAGCTGGAGACTGACCCGGATGCGGAAGCAGCAGCAGTAGGAGCAGCAGTAGCAGTAGCAGCGGTATGGCTCTCGCTGTCGTAATCTGAAAAGTCGGCTGGAGTAAGTTCACCAACGGTCCAGTCGTCATCGTGAATATGCACAGGACGACCATAAGCCAATGCGGTCCAGCGGTCTTGCATAAATAGCGCCCAGCTCAGACGCTTGCGAACGTTGCGCTCCCATTGCGGAATAGTCCAGTTGCTGGCATCGAGGTGAAGTCCAAGACATTGGCCGATGGCGAGCGCCTGGCAGGTGAGACCCCATTGGAACGTGTGGTCAGGGTTGAGGGGGTCTTCGGGCTGACACTGCAGGAGCAGAAGGGCGGCCTGGATGGAACTGAGCTTTGGGCGGTGGTAAGACGCTGGAATGGCAGTCCGCAGCATCCTGCGGAGGAGGGCAGCGTCGGGGGGGCTCCTGATAGAGAGCTCAGGGTCGTATGTCCACCAGCGAATAGCGGACAGGTAGATGGCCCCGAGGAGGGCGGCGGGGATGCGGCGGTAAGACTGGCTGTAGGCAAGGGTGAAGGGGTCCTTGGAGAGGATGGGATAGCACGGCTGTACATGCCTCCAGAAGAGCTCAACGAGACTCGGGCCGTGGGGGCGTACGCAGCTCTCGATGGCGTCAACCTGGGAAAAGGTCGGATCACCCTCGACTGCTTTTTCATCGCGGGCCATGTGGAATGTCAAGGGATACTCCTGGCCGTCGTCCCTCTCGAGTACGCGTCTAATAGCATGCGTATCGAGGCTAAACTCGTGAGTCTGGGGATCGTAGGGACGGTGGCGCATTAGTATAGGCTCCATGTCGCTCCCGAGGCCGTACAGCTCGGCGAAGCGCGTGGACGAGCATCCCATAGTCCGCTCCAAGGGACCCAGCTCCGGGAGCAAGGCCGAGGGCGGAACAAGAGGGACGCCGCTATCAGCAGAGGCGCGCGTCTCGGCCGGAGAGAGAAATGGCTGGACCGACGGGACCGAGTGGACGGACTGGACATCGTCTCGCGACTCTTTACGGCTCTGCTGGCTCATGCTCCGCGCTGACGTCTGGTGTCCCGGGAGCTCATCCGGTCCGTCATCTTGGATGCCGCTACTCCCTTGGATGCTACTCCCGCTGGCGCTGGCGACCTGACGCTCCGGGGGATCGTGCTGGAAGGTGCACGGCGTGGCTCTCAGCTGGCAGTGGACGCAGTCGCCGTCGCCGTCCTTTGTCACGCAGCGAGTCTTGCGCTTCCGACAGGCGTCACAGGGGCGAAGGCTGCGACGCTGCCGCTTGCGGGAGCTGTTCTGGTAGTCCTGAGGGGTGATGATCTCCATTTGGTGAGGCTGTCGTGGTGTGCTCTGCTGGGTGAAGAGACGCGGCCGGAGGGGTATGAATGTTTTCTTGCCATGTCCCTTTTCCAAAAGGTGTCATGGAAGTGTAGTGTAGTGAAGTGAAGTGAAGTGTATGCAAGTTGGAGCTCGGTGTTGGTGTTTCTTCTGGGTTAAAAGAAAACCACCCCCCGCTTCTTCCTGCCTGCTTGTCCCTGCCTCAACTGTGCAGAGAGGTCGTGGTCTCAGTCCTGGTCGCGGTATGGGCTTGAGCTTCGCCTTTGGGTCTTACGCAACGGGATAGCTACCTACGGAGAGCAACTACCGACCGAATCTGATTTTCTGCAATACTTGCTTACTTTTGACCCCCTCGCACCTTGAACAAGCTCTCTTGGCAAGAGGCTGTGTAGATGGATGATCAACCTGTATTCCAGCGGCTGGATGATTTATGAGGTAGATGGTGATAAAGGTTGTCAGCCTCAAAGCCAAGTCTCAGCTTAGACCAGAGGTTCCTGACACAGTCAACACTGATTCAGTGCCTTCTTTCTCTCCGAGACCAACAGGCCACGCGCCAATTAACCGGATGACGGTGACGGTGACGGTGGAGGCTGGCTGAGAGGCCGTCCGCCATACTCCCCGTTGGCCCCAGGCCCCAGGGTCGAGGCAAGGGACGTGCTCTGCGCTCGTGTTGTATCCCTGTCCGCGGGAACCTGGTCGACCCGTGTCTGCAGACGCTGCGATTAGAGTTGAGGCCGTCTCTTCCCTGATTTGTAGTCGCATCTAAGAGGCGACGCCTCCTTCGCACCAAGACGCCATGGTATGGAACTTGGCGTCCTCTGTATACGTACCGTCATGGCCCTATCACCAACGTTACTAAGGTAGATCCCTCCCCCCCAAGCGTGCGTCCAATTGCCCAGGCTGAGGTTGGCTTTGGCTTTTTTACCTGCCCGGCTCCGTGGGTTCGGGAGTTGGGGTAAGGGGGCGCAGTCCCGTTGCCGCCGAGTCTTGGCAGATGGCGACCCTGAAAGTCTGATTTGATTAACATTGCTGTAGTCTGTTCCAGAGCTTTTAATGACGTACTGGAATTACCGTCTGCTGTCGGATTGAACCGTAATGACCTCATCTTTCGATATCTCTCTTTTTTCAAGATCACGATACAGAGAAATATGCAGTGCAGATGATGCTAGACCAGGTTGGAGGGGCAATATCTTGAGACAGCTGTTTTTGCCAAGACTTGTTGTATTTGAAATTTGCTAACATTGCATTGGTCTATGCGTGGCTGTGGTGGTATCCTGCCAAGAAACTGCATACAGTAATAAACAAAACGATGGAGTAACTACGCCGCAACTAGAAATTTCAAATACTTGCAGATCATTTTTCTCTCCAATTGATAGCGTCTCCATTCCAGTCTAAGTCCTCAGATGCACATCATTTGGTGTTGGCATGGTTCTAAATAGCCTCAAGAACTGACATGGAGCTGCACCGCAAATGTCAAATATCCATGCATCAAAGAACGTTATTCCCACATAGTTAAACACCGCAGAAACGTCCAGAGTTAACTAGTAGAAGTCTATAAATTTGCATCATTCTGACATCTCACGCTTAACCCATTTCATCAAACCCTCGCCTCTAGTGCTCTAGAAACAAGTTCCACCTCCTATCTAGATCGTCTCCCGGGCCCGTCGGCGAACTAAGCAGATCTGCCAGGTGCAACGCAATCGGTACATTGCCGTACATTAGTGACCATCGAGCAGCCTTCAGAATGTGCAAGAAAGTCACCTCCTACTTAGGCTACTTCTGCTGCCTCGCCCGGGGTTGCAACTTTCAAGCTATCTCTCGTGGCGTTTTCGATTGCCCCTACTACAGACTAGGGCTCTCTTGTTGCGTATAAAGCTCTTCAGAGATCATCGAGGCTGTGGGCGACAAGTGTCCCAAGTGCGGATTTACCAAGGATAATAACAAGGACAACGGGGATCTTATCCAGCCACCGCCATCACGCAGACGCACCCGCCAACATCGGCTGGTAACTTGCGATACAGTAGCTAACTAGCCAAGCACGGATGATGATCGAGCATTCATAACGTATCGGCAAACAAGCAGCTGAATTGTTACGTACATCTCATCGATGCAATCCAAGATCATCTTGGAAGAAGGCGAGCGAGCGAATCGGTATCAGTCCAGCTCGCAGCGGCACAGACCCCAATGTCCACAACTGCTGTATGTTGATTCGAAGGTTCGTCGGTTTCTTTTCAAAAGAACCCTGAGATTGGGTCCTGCTAACTTTATCAAGTTAGGTAAAACCGCTTGGTCGGTCACATTAGCTACCCAAGCCGCAAGGTTCCATGCAACGGTTTCCTGCCCCGAAAGTTCCAGCCCTGCCAGCGGTGCCTGGTTCGTTTCTACCAGTACACGCACCGTTCCGTGGCAATAGGAGACTAGAAACATGGGGCCATCGTCTTTCGGGCGGTTTTGTATTTCAACCACTTCCTGGCAGTGTGGCTGAGGCGTGGTCGAAACTCACAAATGTGAATAAAACATTGATTTTCTGGACGTTTTGTATTTCCATGAGTTCTGGCATGTGATTTCATCCCTTAGCGGAAAGAATGAGATCATCTTGCGCATGGATATGGCTGCGTGGTTCCAGTCAAGGTGTGTTGTCGAATTTGATAGTCTCAGATGTAGACTATGAAAATTTCGAAATTTGAACATCCCATTTTGATATCTTGTATGACTTACACGCTATTTAAGCGATCGGTGAACTGTTTTAAACGTCGTGATGCACATTCTTGTTCCTTTTGAAGTTCTTCAAGTGGCTCGTCTACAGGCTAGCATTGGTAAGTTCTCGTTTTAAGCAACAATAATCCATGGTATAGACACGTTACCGGTTCAGATTTATTTATGATTATAGAAGGCCATTTACGCTGCTTAGTTCATATAATCAAGATCGAAAAGCCAATGGTATAGGTATGCGTATTGATGCAAATGAATGGTAACATAAGGATATTAGTAGACAACGAACAATTGGGCGTGCATGAGCAATGCGATAGCCTTGACCACTTTTCCATATCAAGAGACGCATACAAATAACTACTAGTATGCCAAGCAGTAACGGCTTCTAGAACCCTATTAGGTCACTGTATGAAGAGTGGTTGTTCTTGGAAGCAAACACCGATAGCCGCCCCTGTGCCCTAAGTTGGGGTAAAATTTAGCTTCATGATATAACTCGCCGATAGTAAGACGCATTGACTGACCCGTAGCCACAATTTTCTTAATGTAGGCAGCCGAAAAATATCGGGCGTTTATTCAGGTTCTGTTCTCTTCTTTTGTGAGATGAATTTGTAATTCCATAAGTGGCTGTGATCTGTCAGGCTTTATCATCGAGCGCGACGTGCTGTTAGTGTCTCTGGTTTCTCAAAACCGCTGGAGTCCTCGGCTGGTTTCCGCTTTAAGGGCCGAATCTAGTCACCTATGCTCGTAAATGGCTAGAATGGATACCAACTATAATAGTTCAGTATTAAAGACGGGACGAACTAGTTAGCAGTCTCTGTCTTGTGGATCGGATCTAATGCTCCCGGATCCGACTTGGCAGCGGAATAGGTAATCAATCACTTTGTCTATGTCAGACTGGTCACTGGACTCTGCAGCGCTTTGACTGATATCTCAACCTAACATTAGATTAGCAGATTAGCTAGCGATGTTGTGCAGGAACTGAACTAGACCCAGATAGGCATCTCAATAGTTTAGCAGTGGCCAAGTCCGCGACGTGACATGGATGAAATAGCTCAGTATTCATTACCTTATCGGCAGGATAAGGTGACGGACTGGGCAATTTGTTGAGAATAGAAGAGGCTTGGAAGGCCGTGATGGCCTGCAAAGAATCTCATGCGAGGCGTTAACCATAGAGATTAAGCTTAAAGACTAAACTCAATCGCCCCAGGGATCAGAGAGATCTGTGATCCACGGATGAGGAGCGTGCACGAGTCAGGCACTGTAGAACAGTGGGAAATGCACCCACCCCGAACGATATCCTCTGAGATGAGATACCACAGATGCTAGATAAAGATGGCACATGCAGATGCCATCAGCGGACAAGTTAACGCACAAAAGCCGTTTGACCGGCGCTATCAGCAAAAACCTTCCTCATCTGTCTTACAGGCCCGTCTCAGGGAACATGGCGCTATCGCTGAATCATGGGGAGTTCCGACTCGGCATGCCCCGAGGCTTGGCTGTTTTGGTGGTTATCAGTTGGTGATTGATAGCACACTAACACAGATGAAACAGAGCAGTGCAGCACGTTGCTGAAGATTGACAGGTTATACGATAGCTGTTCACCAACGACATCAGGGTCTGATAAGCCAGTCACGTTGCCCACGTGCGTCTTGGCGATCCTCTCCACTGGAACCTTTGCGAGACCTCAGTGATGATCGCTGACCAGCCAAGCGCAAATTGCCAGGGTCTTAATCGAATTAAAGAGAGCGACGACCCGATCTCTGCCTTGTGAGATGTTCACCCTCACTCTCTCTCGATTCTGAGGCACCCGTCAATTCTGTCGGCATCATGAAGTCGTCGATTACTTTGACTGCCCTCGCTCTGGCGGGCTCGGTCTTGGCCGAGGATGCGCTCTACAGCAGGCGATTGAATAAGCGTTTTGTTGACGATGATGGAAACTACAACATCTGTACGTGCTCAATCCCACTCTGACCATATCCTCAGCTTACACATCCAGCCTTCTTCCACGTCAACGACGTCCACGCTCATCTCGATGAGTTCGCCTCCTCGGGCACTGACTGCGTCGACCCCAAGAAGGGATGCTACGGCGGCTACGCGCGCATCAAGCACGCAGTCGACGGCCTGCGCAAAGACCACCCAGACAACCTCTGGCTCAACGCGGGCGACGAGTTCCAGGGCACGCTGTTCTACTCCTTCTACGGACCCGAGAAGATCGCCGAGAACCTCAACGCGCTCAAGTTCGACGCCATGACGCTCGGCAACCACGAGTGGGACGGCGGCGACGAGGAGCTCGGCGAGTTCCTCCAGAACCTGACCTTCCCCGTCGTGTCGTGCAATGTCAAGAGCGAGTACAAGGGCCTCAACAAGACCATCAAGAACTACCAGATCTTCAAGGAGCACGACCTGGCTGTTATTGGTGTCACGACTGATACCACACCTGGAATCTCGAGCGTTGGAAACAAGACCACTTTCCTCGACCCCATCACTGAAGTGCAGAAGTCTGTCTGGGAGATTCGAAACAATACTGACATCAAACGCATCGTCGCACTCACTCATATTGGTTACGATATTGACAAGGAGCTTGCTGCCAAGACAGAGGGTCTGTCTCTCATCATTGGTGGTCACAGTCACACTCCTCTCGGCGACATGAAAAACGCAGAGGGCAAATATCCCACAATCGTCGAAAACATCAATGGGGATGAAGTCTTTATTGTCACTGCCTATCGATGGGGCGAGTACCTCGGCTCTATTGACCTGACCTTCGACAAGGACGGCAAGGCTCTCGAATATCACGGGGCTCCTATCCACCTGACCAACAAGACTGAGATGGACAAGGACCTTCAGAAGAAGATTGAGTCGTGGCGAGGTCCATTTGAGGAGTTCGCCGCTGAAGTCGTAGGCAACACAAAGGTCGAGCTTGATCAGTCTCAATGCCAAAAGGGAGACTGTCTTCTTGGCCAGGTTATGGCCGATGCTATGCTCGAGTACCGCCTCAACCAGAGCCGCAGCGACGACGACAAGGCCGACCTTGCCTTTATCAACGCCGGCGGCGTCCGCGCCACCATCGACGAGGGCAACATCACCCGCGGTGAAGTCTTGACTTCGTTCCCCTTCGGCAACGCCATCGTAGAGCTCACCTTCACCGGCTCCGAGCTCAAGGAGATCCTCGAAGGCGCCGTGACGGGCATCAACCAGAAGAATAAGAAGGAGATCACTTCGTGGTTCCAGGTATCCAAGGGTCTCAAGATCGAGTTCAACCCCGACAACAAGAACGGCTCCAAGCTCGTCAACGCCACCATCAACGGCGACGCTCTCGAGGATAAGCGCAAGTACCGCGTTGTCACTCTCGACTTCCTGGCGGGCGGAGGCGATAACTTCTTCAGCTCTGATAACAAGAACCTAGCTACTCTGGATAGCCAGGATGAGGTGCTCATTGGCTACTTTGATGCGCACAACCCTCTTGACGTTGAGCTGGAAGAGCGTGTTGTTCAGACGAACGAGACTAGTAGCGAGGACGCCGAGCAGGAGGAGGCCAAGAAAGGAAGCACTGGAGGAGGTGGTGGTGGTAATGCGGCCAGCGGTGCTCGAGCCCCGTTGTTTACTGCCGTCGTCGGTGTTGCGATGGTTCTTTTCATGATGTAAATACGAAAACTTGCAGTCTGTATATAGATAACTTACAGTATAGGACTAATCCACAGTCTATTGTAGTAACTCTTTGTTGCCGACCAAGCGCTTGTAGCTCTTTGTAGCGACTATTTTCGTCAGTAGTCTCAGCAGGGGAGGTAGTAATACCCTCACAAAAACCTCCAACGTAACATCTCATCCACCCCATCTCCAACCCCGGAGGAACGTCTGATAGTTCATCCGCATCTCCTCGCCTGGCAGCAACAGGCCTTCCTCTAACCACTCCGCCTCCCTCCTCTCGAGTCGACGCTTCACCACCAGCAGTGCAACAAAGGTGATAGGAAGCAGCAGCCACAATATCAGCAGAACGACAAGGATGCCCAGATAGACTGGGACAGCGTATTCAGGATGATTCATTATCGCGATGAGAAACGATACTCTAGCAAGGCAGGGACGCCATGGTGGGCAGAGCTGGGTTTTTGTGTCAACGGTGAAGAAAGATTCTCCTTTGTATGTGGGAAGCCGAGTGTTCGGGTGGGAGTGCACAATGTGCGATGGTGATGGTTGGATGAACAAGAGACACGGCGTTATCAAAGAGTAACACTATCCAGAACATGAATCGGGGGACGAACAGCGTTTGACGTAACAGAAAGGGCTTTGTCCCTCATGAGCGACATGTCACCAAGATGAGTGCAAGTATCTGAAAGAGAAGCGGTGCAAACAACGAACGTCATTATGGGCTATACTGAAACATATACACTCAACAATAGAGCAACTTAATTCTAGCGGTTGACATGTACTCGTCCACCTTAGTAAGTATAGCGGAAGTCGGAAGAAGCACCGTCCTAGAATCGTCAGTGATGAGATTAGGTCATCAAGAGGGGGCTTACTCACATCATGAGCCTCCAACACCTTCTCACCCCTATCAGCCTGGGCGTTCTTCCTCTTGAAGTCCAAGTCACAGAGACACACGAGGATGACCGTCACCAAACAGCACGCAATGCAAGCCCACATACCAGGCTTGTACCCCGTCAGCTTGTCCTTGTCACGGAACACCAAGCTTCCTGCAATGCCGCCAACGCCGCCAAAGCCCACGAGTGTAGCGCTGCAGAAGGCTCGCTTCCACTGGCCGCGGATGTTGTTGGCCTGGAAAGACATGGCGGTTGGGATATTGCTGTTGGCACCAGCCGTGACGAGAAAGACGCCAAAGTAACGGGCGCCGGCACTCTCAGCCCAGCCCATGATGGGAAGTCCGATGAGACAGAGCAGCATGTTGAAGAGGATGACAGGACCGCGGATGTGGTACTTGTCGCCGACCCAAGCGGTTGCGAACATGACAATACCGGCAAAGGCGTAGGGAGGCGCAACGAGACACTGAGCCGCTCCAACGCTGAAACCCATGTTACCAACGAGGATAATAGGCAGGGTGTAAGCAAGCGCGTAGCTGATGGTGGTAGTATCGAAGAAGATCATGGCGTATGCCCAGACCTTCCAGTCAGCGCCACCGCGAAGAAACTTGCCCAGCTTAAAGGGAGGAACCTCGGTGTCGCCACGGTCACGGCGGATGCGATCGACGACCCATTGGCGCTCGCGGGTGCCTAGGAACGACCACGTCTTGCGCTTCGAGTCGGGGAAGTCAACGAGGAGCCAGTAGCCTGCGATGCCGAGGGCGACGGTGAGGGCACCTTCAATGATGAAGATCCAGCGCCAGCCGGTGAGACCTTCGCGGCCGTTGAGTTGCATGAGCTATGGGTGAGAGTAAGTAAGAGAGAGTAAGGAGGGAAGCTGGGAAGTTGGGTTGAGACGTACACCGTAGGCGAGAATACCGGAAAAGGCCGAGGCAACGCAACCGAGGAGATAGAAGACTGAGTACCTCTTTCCAACCTCATCTGTAGTCATACTAATTACTAACTGAACTTCTTTTAGCCGCGAAGAGAGACTTACATCGTGTATACCAGGTGCTCAGAAGATAAACACAACTAGGGAAGAACCCGGCTTCGAAGATACCAAGCACCGATCTAAGAGCCGCAAGCTGAGGAAACTTCTTGACAAATCCCATGCCAATCATGACGCCTCCCCAGAGCATCGTGATGATGGCCAGGTGAAAGCGAGGGCCGATTTTGCGGATGAGGATAGTCGACGGCGGCTGGAAGATGATGTAGGGAATGAAGAAGACCAAATTGGCAATGTTCTAAACACGATTTTATCAGCAAAGCTCATGTTCATATGAAGAGAATGGCTTACATATCGGAAGCCAGTGAGCTGAAGTTCGGCACTCATCCCCGCAATGTTGGCAGCGCTCATGTTGGTTCTGTCCATGAGCGACACGCAGTACATCGCACCTACAGTAACAACAAGGCGACGATCAATGCGCCGAATGATACTGCGCTGCTCGTCCCGTGTGAAGCCATGGTCGGCATCGAGCTCAGAGCTGACTTTGCTAGGCGCGTGGTCGAGGTGCTTGAATTCGGCCTGCGACTCGACGGTGGCCAGGTCTGTTCCTGCAGATGGTTTCTCCATGGTGCCCAGTCTTTGTCAAGACGAACGATGAAGAAAAGGAGGAGAGTGTAAGCTCTGTGCGGTGCAGGAAAAGAGAAAAATAAGAGGGAAGAAAAAGAGGTGATGAAGAGTTATGAGTCCGGTTACACAGAATCTTCCGAGAGGAGAAGGTGTAGAACACAACCCCCTTTTGAGCAAAACTGCGGATGGACAGGCAAGTGTAAATGAGGAAGAGGAAGGTTGCACCAAGACGCAAGCTATTCTCTGCTTGTATCACTCCGAGATCCAGTCCCGTTATCTTCTTTGTCTCCAGTTTATTTCTATCCTGTTGGTCCAAGATCATCGCCTCTCTTTTATACACCTCTCCTCTCCAGCTCTCGTCGACCAATCCAACAACTTACCTCGGGTGGCGGTCAATGCCAAGCAGACGGCAAACACCGCACACCCCTTGGACAATGCGTCAGTATCATCATCTTAACCTGCCTCTTCCCCCCCCGCGCAAGATCTACCGGTTACGCTACGGATCGTTGTCGTTCTGCTCCACCGAGAATCCGGGGGTGTGTGCGTCTTGGGACTTGGAAACTTTGCGGGGTAATATCGTGTATAAAGAAAGTAGCCCTCAAGCTCCGGAGGATTGCCTATTTCGGGGCGAGATGCGATGGAGGGCTTGTCATTGATGGCAGTAGCAGCGGAACGGTATCAGCAGGACAGCAACTCGAAGATGAGGGTAAATGATGCTTGCGTAGTGAGTCTTGGCTGTTTGGACGGTAGACCATTTTCATAGCGGATGTGCTGAATACGAAGGGCGGTTTAATCTTGTCCCTGTCTTGGGGAGAAAAACATACCAGGATGAACTGCACTTAAGCTACATCGTCGGATTGCTGTCCAAGCGCCCTGTCCCGTGTTGCATGCATGGGCTGAGCCTAGAAGCGAGCATTCGCATTGTTTGCATGTCAGTACTGCATGTAGTAGTATCGACGGGTAACCAACACAGTAGCATGCATGTATGCAGTGTCAAGCTAATATTCCATTTCTACATACATATACAAAAAAAGATGGAAGCACAACAGCTCGGGCTGTCGACCTCTCTCTCACTTACACCAATAAGGCTCCCCACCCCCTTACCAGCCGCAAGCCACCTCCTGTTGTTAATTTATCTGCAAACTTTAATCAGCTTGTCTATCAAAGCACTCCCAATTTCGCTTCCCACGCATGAATCAACCACACCACGATATCTCGAATTCTTTCTGGCAATGTTTTCGAGACACACTCAATTCAACGCTACTCTTCTTCCCCGCGTTTTCCCCACCCCCGCATCAACTTCTATGCCCCGATCCAATCATCTCTCATAGAGCAACCTTGGATACCGAGGCTTATCAAGATTCGCCTGCTTTGCTTCGCCGCAAATGCAGCTCGAGTTCCAAAAGCTTGACTATCTAGATCCTCGTTGGGCCAATCGTCGTGGCGCTAATTTATGGTTGTTTCGACCTGGCTGAGCTGCCACGGCCAAGGCTTGCAGTAGACGGCATAGCATAGCACAGCAAAGCTTTCCCCTTATAGCCATTCTTGCGGGTGAACAGTCTAATTTGAGTCGAGGCATGTTGTTCGATCGATGGCTCTTCATCGAGTGATTAAGACATGCTATTCAATATTTGTCAAATCTTCCCACGCACATCCTCTAGCTGAACTACCAAGAGATGCCATCTACCTTTCAGACACTGCCCGAATCTTTGCGCCGTCATCTCATCATGTCGTTTCTCCTTGTGTATCCTTCTCAACCATTGCGCCTCGGTATCTCCTCCAGGCCACGAACAAAACCAAAAAGATCAAACCCAAGTGAGGGGAACGACCACACCTTCAGGAATTCCACCTCATGTACCCTGTTTCTTCACCTCGAAGGATTCATGCAGCCCTCATACAATGACTCGAACTTCTCAAGATATCCAGCAGCGCCAAAGCACCGATTCCTTCTGCCCTCCCAAGCGTTACCTACTCATTTCCTGTCCGTACCTCGGCTGTTCATCATCGAAATACCGAACTCACTGATGAAAACGTCTTCTTGATGTTGTGCCAAATCAGTGCAGCGGTGCCAACGACAGTAAAGATCTGAAGAATCTCCCACGGCTGCCGTGTCTTGACCTCGGTCTCGATGTAGTCGACCTTGCTACCAACCAAGCGCGGGAATCGACCGGTCGTCATGTACTCTTCCATCAGTGCATCCTTCTTATACCACTCTTCGCGTAACCAGAGCTCAAAAGCCTTTTGGTCGTGGAGTGGAATGTCGCTCACTCGGAAACGGCGCCAGTGAAAGTTGACCGACTTGGGAGCGCGCCCTTGAAAGTAAGTGCTAACCAAGCCAAAGAACTCTTCACCGAATCCACCTCGGCTACATGCGTCGGTCAGTCGACAGTTCTAATGCTGTGTAACGGGGCTCGAAGGTCACAACTTACGGAATTCCCTCATATGCGACTGTGCAGTCGTAGACATAGTCGATGCTCCCCTTGAGCTCGTTCAAACAAAAGAACATGCCAGTACTACGCGGGATCATGACATGGTCTGGATCCTTGAGGTCGTTTTTGGCGGCCCAACCAGCCGACTTTCTTCTTCCATTATTGGAGAGATTTGTGCCTTCGGGGAACAGAAGCAGCCACATGGGATCCATGTACGCTTTTCCATTAGGATCAATCTTGCGTTGCTTCAACTTGTTCAAACGGTAGGCCATTCGTGGCTGATCAGAGGCCATCTTTCTCGACATGAAGATAAATCCGTAGAAGCGCATTCCCCAGCCTATCATAGGGATGTGCTTTAGAGACTCTTTGAGGATGATATAGATATGCCCGTGCATACCAGGAGAGTTGGCATAGGCAACCCACCAGAGATAAAGCCAGTCAGTGTAAATCTGCCACAGACATTAGTATACATCAGTTTTGTGAGTAGTGCATCTCCATACTTGGTGATTGGCAATCATCACCAAACGCTCGGGGAACTCAAACTGCACTCCTCCGTCGGATCGCAACTTGATCTGGCCGGCGACCGACTCGTCACCGCTAATCCGGATGGTTGTCGGGCCCCATATTTGGGTCATGAGAGTTATCGTAAGACCAAAGGAGCGCTTCGTCATGGCCATGTAAGCGTAGTACCAGTCGCGGTTAACAAAGTACAATGGGACGCCGATAAGCTGGGTAAGAAAAATGCTGTAACCATGTTAGTCACTGGTGTTTCCGGCCAGAGGCTCTTGACATTCATACATGAGGCAGCATGTATTGAAATAGAAAGCAAACAAGGAGCCGCGCACAATTTGCATCAAAGCTCCATAGCCTTCCTTTCCCGAAGGATGCTCTGCCTTTGGCTTCGGTGCTTGCTTTTCCGCCAAGGACTTTTCTGCGAGACCGGCGAGAAGTTCTGGCGACGGGATAACCGTCTCTGGCGGGCCAGCGTTCTTGGTGTCAGCCATGGTGACGTCTAGTGCTCGATTGTGTCGTCTATCTCGCCCGATGAATTCTATACGAAGGAAGTATCACGCCGAAGAGAACAGAACAAACGAAAAGGCGCTTTCGTGGCAGTTATAGCTCGTGTCTGCCTTATCAAGACGTCGCCGAGCTAAAAGACGAGGGGTCGTGTGACACAGTCCACATAAAGGTAGAGATATCAGAATCTGCCACCAGACTCCAGCTCCGTGGAAGAGAAAGAGGGAGAGACGCAGTCTACCGGAGCTGAGATTGAAGTTGAAGATGGAAAAGGATACTGATAAAGCTGCGAGACATTATGCACATGATTCAAGGTCTGACCATGAGCTTACTTGCTAAATGTGCCTGCTCGTGGTTAGCTGCCAGTGACATCAGGCGGATGCGTCGGAGGACGGAGATCCTATGACGCCCAAGACGGAGCACGGTGGTTCTGAATGCCGATGCGATCTGGCCAATTAGAAACTGCGAGTGTGAGGTCACTTGGCGCGAGAGCTGCTAGATCTGCATCTAAGGACAGCTATCGTCGGGATACACAAGACACAGATAGAGGTCATACATATATTTCAGCTGATCAGGGGTTTTCGCACCTGAGACTTTAAGGTTTGAGTCGCCTCAAGGGTCCAGATACCGTGATCTGGTCCCTTGAAACCCCCCCCAAGCTACTGTACCTAGGGCACCCTTATTCTGTGATAGATTCTGGCGGTTGGAAGAGGTAGGGCGGTGAGCATCAGCCCACCTCTAGCTCTCCAGTCCTATTTTGGCTGGGCAGAAAAAACCCAGAGTAGAGTAATTATGAACCGGTTTTATAAGAATATTATTTACATCTAAGAAGACTTTAAAAAGACAATCTAAAAATCCAGAATGTTAGCCTGTATGTTATCTAATCTTTAGCCAGGCTATGCTCTATATCAAGCGATATTCATACACTTGAGGACTGATCAAGTCTGCGTCCTTCTTCCCCCAAGGGCCTGCCAAAGCCGTCGCAAAGCCGCACTCACTAGAGCAAGTGACAAGATAGCTCCCGTCTTCGGCGTCATCCACACCTAAGTAGTCAAAATTATTCAACCTCAACGGCATCCTTTCTCCTCCACATGCCATAGGGCCATGCCGCATCGCTCGTACCATGTCTAAAAGGACCCTCATCAGAAGCCTGGCGCTCGTTGAGCCCGCGCTACATCGCCGAACACCTCAATTTGTCACTCGGCCATCAACAAACTTCACCCCGATTCCGCGAACATGCCGCCTTCTATCAACCACCTCTGTCCGTCAGACCTCCGAAATTCGCAGCATCGCAGAGCTACCGAATAGAATAAATCCTCGTTACCTTCAAAGCACTAAGCCTGGCTCATCGCTCTTGTCGCTGAACTGGCCCAAGCCTCCCCGAAACCTTCTTATCATCCACAAACTGTACTCAGATGCAGTCGTCGACGCTGTCGTCAAATTCTCAACATACCTTCACAATGAATACCCTGAAGTGAACCTCGTCTTCGAGCCGCGAATCGCCGAGTCCCTCAAAGACCGTCTCGAATTCCCCATCTTTGCTTCGGACTCTCGATCCAACATGGCCGACAAGATTGACGTCATTGCAACATTTGGCGGAGATGGTACTGTCCTACGAGCCGCTAGTCTCTACAAGCTCCATGGTTCAGTTCCTCCGATCCTTTCGTTCAATATGGGAACATTGGGATTTCTCGGCGAGTGGGATTTCAGGGAATACAAGAAAGCTTGGAGAGAGACGTTTATGAGTGGTAGTGACGTTGCTACGCGCGAGGCCAACTACCCTCGAGGCGATTGGGATAAGACAAGTCCGGTGTCATATACGGCCTGGGAAAGGCACAAGGGGAAAAGCATGGGAGCCCAGCGAGCTTCAAAAGTGCTGCTCCGCCATCGCATCAAAGCTGATGTGTTTGACCCGTCTGGCAACAACATCAATCATTGGCTGTCGGATACACTATCAAGTGAGGCGAAATCGGGGGCGAAAGCTTTGGCAGTTCCTCACGAGCCGTCGCCTTCGTTGAGAGCTATCAACGAGATATCGGTGCATCGAGGATCTCACCCACACTTGGCCATCATTGATATTTATCAGAATGGCCACTTTCTCACCGAGACCACTGCTGATGGTATATTGATAAGCACCCCGACAGGCTCTACAGCATACAGTCTAAGTGCGGGTGGTCCAATCGTCCATCCACTTGTCAAGTCCCTCCTTATCACACCTATCAGCCCTTGCAGTCTCAGCTTCCGATCACTCGTACTCCCGCTGGATACCAAAGTCACATTACGGATGAGCCGAAAGAACCGTGGCCGTGAGCTTGACCTCAGCATTGACGGCAAGCGATGTGCGGGAGTATCACCGGGGGCCGAGATTCGGGTTGAAGGCGAGTTTGTTGGACGCGCTGGTCTTGGAGAGGAGTGGCATGGCGGTGTACCATGCATGATCCGGACCGAAGACGATGACCCGTGGGTGGGCGGTTTGACCGGCCTGCTCAAGTTTAACCATCCGTTTGGACGAGATCCTTCGGGTGATGAGTATGCCGATTGAGATGCAGCTGTGAGATATGCTCAAGGCAGTGATGCACATGTAGACTATTCCAAGATTTGATACCCGTCATTTGGTCAGCTATGAGAAAGCATGGGGCAGGAACGTAGATTTCAGCATAAGAATTACAAGACAACTACGGTCTGTCTAGGACTGAACATCGAAACCAATTGAGGTAAGATGGCGCGCGCTCCGTGGTTTGGATAAGCGGAATGAATCGATACTGAACTCCGGCTCGGCCGAGTAGCGGTGATACCATGGGCATGTCGGCGGACGTGGGTCCCAAGCTAACCCGTGGTGTGGTAAGCATTTGGACCACTCAACACGAGAGGTTACCTTTTTTAGAGGTGACGGTGATCCACGATGGATGCAAGCTGCACGCTGACAGATGGCAGTGCAAGCAAACTGCCAACATGATCCAAGAATACCTATTATCTCAGCGTGCTTAATCAGAGTCCAAAATCTAAACCAAGAGCTGACAGGTGGCTCAGCTACGGTGTAGACAAACCAAGGGTGATGCTTTGCTCTTTCTGAATACCCTACAGTACAATGGGTTTGGTAAGCCATGCGGATTCGTATCCCAAACTCTCTTGGTTCAAACCATTGTTTGGGTCCATCGATGAGCACGAGACAAAATGTCACAGTCACAAGAGCCGCCAAGCCGTGAAGCCGTCTTGGCTCGAGATTGGCAAGGGTTTGCTCTTTAGTGCGGTGGTTTTGAGCTTGGGCGCATTCCCTTTAATTTCTCTTGGTGCTACGTCCGTCGTCTAGTTTGCCAGGGGTCTTACAAAAAGAACAAGACTTCAGACTTCTTTTGATGATGGAGAGGTGAATGTGGATCTGGGTACGGTAGTTTTGAACAGCTACGGATAGTGTTTGATGCTTTTCCAATGCCGCACATGTTTAGTTCTGCGGATCTCAATATTCAGCCTCGACGATCTCGTTCATTCTACCGACTATAATAAAAAAAAAAGTCATTAGATCCTAACCCTTTTCCGTCCCAGGCCTTAGACGAGGTGAGGTCATTCCATCCCAAGGCTTGGCGCGTCGCGTAGAAATCATCCCAAGCCTCCAAGGGCTTGGACTGGATATAGCGGGTGTACCTGGAACGGTTTCAAGGCTTGTTAGTGGCTGGGTGCTGGGAAACCCTCGGGCCCCGCAGGTAAGCTGGGGGGGCTGTAAGCAAAAAAAGGTCATCTCACAGGGGACAACTCGGTAGGACGGGAATAACGTACGTGTATCTTTTACGATGAAACTGATGGATGCCTGTCCATTCATTGACGGTCCAGGTGATGGATTGTTGTTGTTATACCGGTACATGGTTTCACTGGGGACTGGGCATTGCTCGAACTGATCGTTTGTCACATACAATCTCATCCGTCTCTAGCTGCCGTGTAACACTAAATCAGAACACAGACTGTAGGATTGCATCAGACCGGTACAGCTCAGAAAGGCGGCGCAGGGCTGGGCAGACTTGGCATTGAGGCAGAGGAAGCAACGCCCGTAAGAAAATGGTGGCCCTTGGCGGCTGATGGAAAAAGGAATGGAAGAATCAAGACTATTATGCGGAATAGGTATCTAATGAATATCTTATTTATACGGACCGACCACTTGCCTTGCCTTAGCTAAGGTGCAAAAGCACGGGTCAAGACGATTTACGATACTGCAATTACTGTACTGCCAATTAAACTACCACCCCACATTGAATTCTCCTTCCTACAACCAACTTCTGACCTCTGTGTCTCTGGAATTATTCCCTTGATTATTTGTTTTTTCTTCTTCTTCTTGTTGGGGCAGTCGTTTTTCTTGTTCATATATCTCGTTTCTTCTATTTTCGGCATTCACAGCATTCATTCTTGTCCACCTTGGACCACCCCTTATTTCACCAGCTCCGCCGATCCCGTAACCAAATTCAAAGCAATCTATCGATCCAGATAGCAGCAACTCGAAGTGTTCGCTTCCGTTCCTTCCGCCGATTTTGAAGCTCTTGTTAGCTTCCGCTTTCTCATCGCTCCTTTGCCTGCCCGTGGCCACAACTAGTATAGCATGGCCATCTCATCGGGCATCGCCCTTTTGCTGGCTGCCAGCGCCGCCTTGAATCCTGTCGCAGCCAGACCTTCGGGTAAGTCAACAATCTCGACAATTGCGTCTGCGTCTGCATTCGCGGCTCATCGGAGTCTGGTGTGGTGTGGTCGCATTTCCGACCGGATCCTCGGGACCTGGATCGAGGCTAACGCAACCCAATCGCAGTCGACGAAGCATTTGTCGCCATCTCTAACTCAGATTTCTCCTCCCGATCAATCTCAAAACGAGGCACTCCCCAAGCACCCGACGGCTACGTCCCCGCGAAAGTCGATTGCCCAAGCACACGTCCGACGATCCGAAATGGAACCACCATCTCGCGTATGGAGCGCGAATGGATCCCTAAGCGCCGCAACGAGACCATCTCCCCTATCCGAACCCTCCTGAAGCGTTTAGCGATTCCCGACTTTGATAGCGAGGAGTATCTCAAGGATGCCGAGACCGACGCTACAGCTCTGCCAAACATTGGTATCGCCATCTCTGGAGGTGGCTACCGTGCCATGTTGTGCGGTGCTGGCGCGCTGGCAGCTTGGGATATCCGCTCCGACGGCAGCGACAAGGATGGAAACCTAGGAGGTCTTCTACAAAGTGCGACATATCTCTCAGGTCTTTCTGGCGGCGGGTGGCTTGTGGGCAGTTTGATGATGAACAACTTCACGTCTGTTCAGGAGAGCGTCAACTACCCTGGCATCTGGCAGTTGGAGAACTCAATCCTCGAGGGTCCTGAGAACTACTCCCTGCTGCAGTACTACAACACCATCTTCGATGCTGTGTCTGACAAGAAGGACGCCGGCTACGAACGGTCTCTTACCGACTACTGGGGTCGCATGCTCTCGTATCAGCTCATCAACGCTACCGATGGCGGCCCTTCCTACACTTGGTCCTCCCTCGCTGACGATCCCGACTTCTCTGATGGTAAAACTCCCATGCCCATCATCGTCGCTGACGGCCGTGCTCCCAACGAAAAGATCATTGCCCTTAACGCGACAAACTTTGAGTTCACTCCTTGGGAACTGGGCTCTTACGACCCCGTTCTCCAGGGTTTTGTTCCTCTCAAGTACGTTGGCTCCGAGTTCGACAACGGCAAACTTCCCAAGGGCAAGTCGTGTATCGCTGGCTTCGATAACGCCGGTTTCGTCATGGGAACCTCTAGCAGTCTTTTCAACCAGATCGTTCTATATCTTAACGACCCTAACAACAACTACGTCCCCGACGACGTTCCGGATGTCGCTGTCGAGGCCGTGGCCGCTGTTTTCGAAGCTATTGGCGACGACAACAACGACATTGCTGACTGGACCCCAAACCCTTTCAAGGGCTGGAACGACGAGAACAACCTGAGCGCCGACTCCGAGCGACTCACCCTCGTCGACGGTGGCGAAGATCTTCAGAATATCCCCTACTACCCTCACATCCGAAAGGATCGCGAGGTCGACGTCGTCTTCTCCTTCGACTCATCCGCCGACACCGAGTACGGCTGGCCCAACGGCGCATCTCCCATCGCAACCTACGAGCGCTCACTCACCGATATTTCCAAGGGCTCATCCTTCCCCTCCGTCCCTGGTCAAAACACGTTCCTCAACCTAGGCCTCAACACCCGCCCTACCTTCTTCGGCTGCAACGCGACCAATATGTCCGACCCCTCGCCGCTGATCGTCTACATTCCCAACTACCCCTACGTCTACTCCTCCAACATCTCCACCTTCCAGATGAGCATCAGCACCGCCGAGCTCTCCGCCATCATCGAGAACGGCTACGCTGCTGCCACCATGCTCAACGGCACCCGCGACGAGGACTGGCCCGTCTGCGTCGGCTGCGCCATGCTCTCCCGCAGCTTCGACCGCACAAACACCACCGTCCCTGATAAGTGCAAAGAGTGCTTCTCCAACTACTGCTGGAACGGCACCATCGACGAGAGCGATCCTGGCAGCTACGAACCTACCTTTGTCGGCCAAGAGATCAAGGTCTCAAGCTCTGCGTCGAAAATGGCCAGCAGCGCCTTTATCGTCGTCGCAGCCGTTGCAGGATTTATGATCACCATCTAAGTGACGATTAAAAGAAAAACATGAAAACAAAAGACATATTTTCTGCATACAGGAGAGAGAGACGTAACGTACTGGAGTTGTTTATTTGAAGCATGTTCTTGAAGAAATGCATTAGGGGTGATACATGGATTGGATAGACGATGAGTCTGAGGCTCGTCAATCTTACTTTTAAATTTTTTATATTTAACTTGCTATACTTGAATTGGATGGATATGGTTGCACGGTTTGCTCTTCAGGATACCTACCTTAGTTAATACTATGGTCAATCTAAATGATTTCGTACACAATGCTTGTGTGTCTGTGACATAAAAGCGAAAGGGTAATCACAGTATTCTTGGCTACGTTCACGATGTTAGGGCGTTGTGGTAAACAATCACCCTGTCAATAGTCTTGATAAGACGTTCACTTCTATTCATTTCTTTAGCTCTATTTATATAGCTTCAGTGAGTTTCTAGCTGTCTCTTCAGACTCGCCCGCGTCAATTTCATGTCGTTTGAGAGCTGAGATCCTGATTTCGATCATGCTTGGTCATCTTGAGAAGATGGTGTTCGAGCATACTGGGGTAATTGCAAGTCGTATCGATGCTGTCGTGTCTCTTCTGCCCTGTCATGGGGTTCATTCAGCATGGCGTCGATCTCCCTCGCGATGCCCAGCGACCATGCGTAAGTATTGATTCCTTTCTCGAAAGGATTCCACAAACGAGCAATCTCGCCAAGGATTGTCAGCGCAGTAGCACCGAACACCCCAATCATCAGATACGTGACTGCAACCTGGGAGGTATGCAATGATTGCATCGAAATGCAAGTTTGCATAGGAAATACAAAACACATCACACGTGCTATCGCGTCGAAGACTCGGAGAAAAGCGATGGGGATGGCGTCTGTGTAAGAATAGACCAAGCTCTCGCGGCCAGACATGGCCATGATGTCAATGTTTTCACCTACCATGGTGAGAAACGTAACATAAGGGAGCAAGAGATGACCTACGGACGATAGGAGACCTGCAAGGATCTAGTTGATCTTCATCGATGAGGTCTTCGAGGTTTGTTCGGATATTGTAAACAATCCGTTGAGTGGCCATAGACGGAATCTCGGTAAGTGAGCGAGCGGTGCGGAACTCCATTTCTAACTCGAGGGATAGGATTTCGAAGAAGTGAGATCGTTCAATGTTGCTGAAGTCCTTTTGATATGGAGGCCTGGCTGTCGGGCTAGAACACTGGGGCGAAGAATTTCGCAGTATGAGAGGATGCATCTCTTGGAGTCGAATTGCTGCCTCTTCGCAGATTCTGATCACATCGGGATCATGTCTATTTCCTCGTGCTTGGTATAATAGACAAACGGGGTAGGCTGTTAAGAAAGCAAGGCATTTGCTGAAACGGTCAGTCATCAGGGGTCTTGCAAACGCCTGCGTGACTTACAAGACGCGGTATTGAAGTATCCTCCGTTTCTCTTCGCAATAAAGCCGACCATCCGTTAGGATTTCGTTTTGGGGAGGGTAACCAGGTCGAGTGCCCTTGAGAAGTGAGGATGCGACTGTGATTGCTGTATGCCCAACTCGTTCCATCCCGACTCGAGCTCCTCGTAGGCTGGCCGCTATTAGCTCATGCCATGCTAGTTAAGTCTTGGAAGGGGAGGCAGACGTGACTAGGCCTTGAGCCATGGAGAAAGCGGCTCCGACTATCGTGACTTCTGTAAAGAAAAGCAGCATTTGAGAGTATGTCCGGCTCTTTTTATCTGGTTTCGTGTCTGAGAAGGTCTCCTCCAATATTGTCGGTTTGGCATTGCAAAAGGGGTGCACTCGGCCGAGGACGGTTGCCACGAGCATAGTCCAGACAATCATGACGACAAACCGAAGACACCACCAGAAGAAGCATCCGGGCTTCCGAATGTCGTAGTTGATGTGCTCGCATTTTGTTGGGTTAGCCGTCTTTTTCTCGAGGCGAAACTCCTCGCGGGTACTGGTATATACCTCTAGGGTCAGCCACCGTTTGAGAGCGTGCTTCAACTTCCCAAACAAAGGGCGTAAAAGATAGGGAAGATAGGGATACCACTCCCCTTGGTATCTCGATTGCAGTGTCAAGTTGGAGTTGGGAGACCATGATGATTCCGAGTCGCTCGAGTAGTTGCAGTCGCGGTCGAAAGAGCATCTTTGGGTGAGCGAGTTGCTTCGATCTAGTGAAGTGGATGGTGTCGCCATTGAGCTGTCCCTCATCAGGGGTCCTCTCGGCGAATATCGAGGAAGCAGCGTAGAATTTCCACTCATTAGGAGTAGAGTAGCGCGACGATGCAGTTATTATCCAGATTCGATTGGAGAGAACGCGTATTCGGAAAGAGTTAAAATAAAGGCAAGGATTGTGTATGATGCTCGGTTTGATGATATCGAAGCATGATTCTGATGCCGTGTAGTGTTGGTGCTCAGCCTAGACCAAAAGACAAAGATGACAAGTTGAAGATCGTGCGATATGTAGTAGCTTCCTCTGAAAATGAGCCTAGGAAAGACGTCATGCTGCAATTGCATACAAAGAAGCAGCGATGAGCTTCTAACGGAGAACATGCTCCGCTGCCACATGGAAGCTATCGTGAAATGCTCAGTAAGAAGGCGGCCAGAAAATATGCCCATTCATAACTTTTCATTCATCAAACTCATTAAATCTTGCTAAACACTCTATGCAAAAGTAACATCCTTGCCCGTCTTGGCACTCTCGAAAACACCCTCGATAATCTGCAAAACATCCCGAGCCTCCGTCGCCTTCACTGGCACATCCTCTTCCTTCCCGCTCTCGACAGCCTTGGCGAGCTGGGCATAGAAAGCCTTGTAAGTAGGGGCCTCGATAGTCGGGGGAGACTGCTCCTTGACCTTGCCATCATCATCGACGAGGATCAACTTGTAGCGCGCAGGATCATCTTTGCCGAATCCATCCTCGGTGGCCTTCTTGCCAGCCTGGAGCGCCGCCTCTTGAGGATCGAGGCCGAGCTTGCGGAAGCTGCCCTTGGTGCCGCGGACCCAGAATCGAGGCTGCTCGATCTCGGCGCTCAGGACGCTGATGCGGATGTTGACGAGGAGACCATCGGGATAGGTCAGCTCAGCTGAGACACCGTCGGGGTTCTCAAAGTCAAACTTGCCGCTTCGCTGCGAGAGAAGACGACCGTGGACAGCCTGGGGTTTGCCGAACAGGATGTAGGCCTGGTCAATAAGGTGAGTTCCCAGATCGTAGAGAGCGCTGCCGCCCTTCGAGAGGGGGAGATCCAGCTTCCAGTTCTTGGAGGGGACAAGGCGGTAACGGTCAAAGTGGTTGTCAAACTGAACAATACGGCCCAGGGTCCCCTCAGAGATGAGCTTCTTGAGGGTGACAAAGTCAGCGTCCCATCGTCGGTTCTGGTAGACGATAAGGAGCTTGCCCTTCTGCTTGGCAATCTCGATGAGCTTGTCGGCCTCAGCAGAGGTGGGGACAAAAGGCTTCTCGGTCAAGACATGCTTTCCAGACTCGAGAGCAGCCTTTGTGAGCTCAAAGTGGTTGTTGGGAGGAGTGCTAATGACAACCAGATCGACTGCGGAGTCGGCAAAGAGCTCCTTGTAGTCGGTGTAGTGCTTGATATCGGGGTAGTCAGCTGGTGCTGAGTTGCCCTCCTTGGGAGATCGCTGGACGATGGCGTGCAGCTTGAATTGGGGAGTCTGAGTGAGGAAAGGGATGTGAAAGATCTTGGCAGACATGCTGTTGTCGGGTCAGCTGATGATGTCGTGAGATGTCATGACTTGATGAACTTACCCATATCCCACAATACCCACGTTGAATGTCTTTCCGCTCATTTTGGCTATGAATCTGAATGCTTATGTTGGTTGATTCTGAGCAAAATCGACAAGGGGGAGACTCCTTTTCTTTATAAGTCGTCGTAAAGCAGACGATGGTATCATTCACAACGACTATTTTCTCCAAGCAGAGCCCCTCCAGGCGGTGATTCCGTCATGGTGCGGAGACATTCCCCACGGAACTCTCACCCTTCATGGAACCTCCGGACAAATTGAGCGCCACGATTGGTGGTGAAGAGGTCCCATCACGTTAAAGTAGAGTGGATTTGGCCGAAAAGTCGGGGATATCCAGAAAAGTTGGGAAGGTCCAAGCGAGAGAGTTAAAGCATTTTTAGTCAGACCTTTTTTTACGATCTGCCCTGTCTTAATTGAGCATGTAGTGAATTTGTAATCTGGACTGCTCGTGGTGAGCAATGAAAAGCGATGCAGTTTGGCGCTTCTCGTTCATGAAATCAGGTGGGACTGCGGAGCTTCCGTTTCAGGCAAGCTATAATCGCAATAAGCCGTGTACAAATGCATCACGATACTTAGCTGAGTTTATACTTGCCTAAATTCCCTAGGTATTAGCCTACGAGATTACTTTCATCTTATAAGTATTACTTCTAATCCAGGTAGGTAGGTGGAACTAGTGGTCTGTTCTCAAATCAATTCCCGAATGATCCCCCCCGAGATCAGAAGCCGATCATCACGGCTCCGTGCCGGACTTGTTATGCCTCGCGCCCGGATGTGGGTCCCGGAGGACGAACCAAAGTCCGGCCAGCGACGAAAGCGCGAGGCCCCTGAGCACGATGATATGAACGGACTAGAATTCATCGTTGCGTTATAAGCAATATAACTTGGTAATTTGAGAACAACCGAGTCAAAAAGAACAATATCATCCAAAGAAACTCCCCAGCTCACCGCGGCTTCGACAAACCAGGAGCCTTTACTTGGTCTCCCTTTGCCATCAAGCTCGAAGCCCGTCTACGCTTCTCTGGTCTGCTATACCGTGTAGACGGCGATCTCCTAAATCCACACCGCGAGGGAAGATTCCCTACGTTGAGCTTGGAGGAGCAAGTTCGAGCGATTCGGCATTTATCATCAAACACCTTGTCCAGGAGGATGTCATTCTAGACCTCAACGGCAACAACTCACCTATACAAAGAGCTCAAGATCGTGCGTTCAGAGATCTTCTGAAGGATAAACTGTATTTTTACGGTATACGTGAGAAGTGGTGCGATTATTACAACACCAAGCGCTTCAATGCTTTATCCTCGTTACCTTGGCCGCTGCAGGTATCGGTGGGCCGGATTGATTGTTCATCGAGATGTCACGAGAACTCTACACGATCAAGGAGCAAGGCGATTTATGAATGATGAGGTTGTGGCTTTGAGAGGAAAGGTCTGGGAGAGTGTTGATGCTTTGCTAGCGGAGGCGGAGACGGGTGCAAGAGGGGGTGAGCCGTTCTGGGCTCTTAGTGGTGATGGACCGACGGAGCTTGAGGCGATGTTGTTCCGGCTTGTTGTATCGGCATTGGTTTATGAAGCGTGAGCGAGGACTTTCCAGTGTGGTTGAAGCTTGCTATTGTTGTTTTAGGTCTCCCGTGTTTGGGAAGATTGTACGAAAGCACTCGGCGATTGTTGACTATGCAGATAGGATTCATGAGAGACACTTTCTATATTATGAACGATGGGAGAGAACGGCTTGCTTCGGTTGAAAGTGGTCGAGAGTGCCCTGGCGTTGTTTATAGCTTGTGAAGGGCGCGATGCATCAAACACCACACGTCTCGATGCATGGCATAGCGCAATGATTTCCACGCTAGCATGTAACTCCTTGAATATAGGAGCCTTGCGATTACGCAGAGGTATATGAGAATCTGGGAAAGCATAAATAACTTCGAAGATTCAGCCGACTCATGGTGCAGGGGGCTCATAAAAGCCGCGAACGACCAGGACTTCTCAAGCTAGCTAATCCGTAACCAGGTCTTTGTTCAAGAGATCGAAATCGTTACCGTTGCGTCACACCATGTTTCACCCGTAGTTCGAGAAAAGGGGCACTTCACCTAGCCCCTAGATTCGACGCCAGAAGCCAGTGACACACCCCGTCGAGCTTGTCACCAGTTCCTGTAAAAGCTGAAATGACGTTGTCCAAGGTGTGAATCTTGTGCCAAGTACAGGGGAGGTTTGCCAGTGTGTGAAAGCTGGCGAATCAAGGAAAGCGGCGAGCTCTCCGTGGTTTAATGTGGGATTTTGAGGGGAGGTCTGAGGGGAGGTCTGAGAACATGATAGGAAGTGTGAGCCTTGTAGGGCAGTCAATGTGATGTTCATCATATGCTTACAACTCTTCGGCCTCGGCACACAAATCCTTCCAGTTTCAATATTTAGCCTTCGTATACTTTGAAGATCTTGTCAACTCAACAACAAATCTCCCGTCTCAAAACCCTGGTGCGACATCCAAATCAGACGGTAGCACACACTCACGATGGCCGTTATGCAAACTCGAGCTGAGATGGTTGCATATAGTTATTTTAAACATAGGGAAAGTTCCTGACTGACATCACAAAGACCTCTAGAGGGCTGCCTCGCCCCTGGAACCACGCCGGCCGAGTGCATGCGTACCTCGAAATAACCTCGCTGGAGAGGGTGTGCCTCGTCACGATCATCTCATGCTGCAGACACGGCATGTAGGCAGTTGAGGGTGCACAAGAAGCACATTTGCATTGTGAAGATGAGATCTATCTACCTATTCTATTGTGGAACACAAAGTGCAGTACTGTCTCATCAGCTCAACACCAAATCTGCACCAATCTCATGATCTGTCGCCACAGCCATTCAACAATCCAGCCAGGTTGAGTTCTACCGCGATGGTCCGCTCTCATTAAGAAGAAGCTTGCATCGCTAGTGACCCTCGCCAATGCTTGCCAAGTCGGCAACCGCGGATAATGCCCACTTCGCGATGTGCGTCCCCCTCCGCCATCAGACCATTTAGTCCTCCCGCAAGATCCCTCCCCCAGCAAGATTTCCCTCTTCCCCCAGGCCAGGTCATGCTGTTAAAAACTCAGACACTCCAGCTGGTGCCTTTCTCTTCTCATGTGAGCCTCGGCGTGGCGGTCGAGCAAAGCGGTTAATCGAAGCGCATTTGTCCGTGTGAGGAAGGCAGTTGGTCAAGATCCTTGTAGCTTGACAGGGTCTCTTTCATTCTTTATTCCCGTTGTGGGCAAAGGATGACAGGGGGTAGTGTTCTAGTGGTGGAGGGTGTGGAAAATGGGATGCGGGGGAGGTTGGACGCCATGGACCGAATGAGCGTAGTGTAGTCTGAGGTTTTGTCTATTTACCCCGGATGGAACGGGAGCTGAAGTTGGTTGATTCAAGGTGAACGATTGACGAGACTGAGCAGAGCTGAAGGAGAGGGAGAGGCTGGTAGTAGGCTGTTGTCCCGTATAGCATCATAGTCTCCAAGTTTTAAATTGGTTTTAGACACCCTAAACTGATCAATTGAGTTCTAGTATCAATATCAGACTACTCAAATCTCGAACCAAGCATCAAAGCTAATTAGCAGCTTGTGTTCCTGCATCTTTGGCGTCCATTACCAAGTGCAGTGTGTGTAATGCAATGAATGGTTGGTCTATGCCACCCGCTCATCAAACTGGTTTCCCTCTAATCAACTGGGCAGTACCATTTCTGCCTTTTCCATCTCTGTCTACGTCAACATCTACATCGGCTTTGCCGCTCTAGTCGGGCCTAGTCCCATCAATCGGCCCTCGGAACCAAACCCTTGCTGTCAGCATGTGACCCAAGTCGAGTCCCGAAAGGATATTCTAATGGCGTCAGTTCCTCCAATGCTTCTTGCTTTCGCTGCCACTCTCTGGCCAGTTAGGTATCTAACTTGCAAAGCAATAAACCACTTTTCCCCAGAAGATCATAAACGAACCCCGTAGATACTCTCATTGCAAGGCAAGGGAAAGACATTGCCTAATATCCGGGGGTGGATCAGAATCTCCCGCTTTTGCCTGCTCATACTGGCACTAGACTATGCCTCGAGTGTCTTTTTCGAGCTCAATCTCCGACTCTCCTCTGTTCTGGTCTGGGGAGGATCGAATTCACATGCCCTCAGGCCCTCTCCGCATCTCGTCCCCGGACTTTCGGGCTTACCCCGTCGATCTACTCGGCCGTGTGTATCGAATTCGGAAACAGGCCCCGCTGGCTTCTATACCGTGCAAGTCTACACGCCCCGAGAAGTATAGAGTAGAGTTTGGGCTCTTTTGTTCACCTACCCCCCTTCCAAGGTTCCCTGTCGCTCTTCTTGTCTCCTATTCGTCCAGGTCAACAGGCCCAGGTCGTCGCATCGCATCCCGACCCCCCATACACCGTCCACACACACATTGTTAGCGAGGATCAGGATCAAGAACAAGAAGTCGAGCTGCAGGGAAAAAGAAGCTGGCTTCTTTGCCCTGGAATGGCCGTCAGCAACGGCACACTGACATGGCCAAGATGCTGAACCCCTGTCGTTCCTGGTCTTGAACCGAGTTGCCTGATGAGTGCGAGTCTTTGTTGCTACTGCGTTGCATAGCTACATAAAGCCTCTTCGCCATCCATCTCTTCAGTTCTTCTTTCTTTCTCCTCATCCACTCGCTTCCATTGGACCAAACAAGCTCAGCTCTCAGCCTTGCCTTGCTTCTTACACTCGTTGTGTCTTGCATCCAATAACACCAACCAGTCAAACAAATCCCCTAAGACAACCTTCAACATGAAGTACTCCTTCGCTATTGCTGCCCTCGCCGCCGCCGTCAAGGCCCAGTCCCTTGCCGACGTCCCCAAGTGCGCTATTCCTTGTCTTGATAAGGCCATCGCCAGCAAGACCAGCTGCGAAAAGACCGATCTTGCCTGCGTCTGCAAGAACTTCGACGATGTCCGAAGCGCCGCTACCTCTTGTGTGATTGACGAGTGTGGCTCCGACGTTGCCATCAGTAAGTCCTCATGCTCTCTGCTCGAGTATACCATCATGTACTAACCCGCTCCAGACGAGGTTCTCCCTGCTACTGAGAAGCTCTGTGACAACCCTGCGGCTGGCTCTGGGGATTCTGAGAGCACCAAGGCCGACTCTACCAAGGCTGACACCACCAAGGTTGAGACCTCTACAAAGGTTGTCACCAGCTCCGTCGCTGTTGAGACCACCGTGGCCGACACCACCACTGTCCCTCCTGTTGTCGAGACCACCACCTCTGTCGTCGCTCCCATCGTCAGCACCCCCGCCGCTACTGCCACCGAGAGCGAGGGCGAGAGCGAGGGCGCCGGCAGCACTCCCTCTCCCACAAACGTTGGCGAGAACAGCGCTGCTGGTCTAAAGGGTCTTGGCGCCATTGCTATGGCCGCCTTTGCTGTCCTTGCTCTGTAAACATATTCATGTTAAGCAGTTAGTTATGAAAGCCGATTCCTCAATGTACGCTAGTTATCTGGTCAACGCGGTGAGAGGCATTGTTATGAGCTGAGAAAATGATGAGGAGGAATGGGAATTGTATTTGGGAACTGGGAATGGAATCACGGGTTAATAGTAATGGTCTTTGACCACCATGATATAAGCAAAATATACCAGTGACACTTAGCATTTCTTTCTGCCAGTTGAGAACATCATGAGAATGAGTAAGGTAGATCATAGATCATACCACCCTCATCGTGATCTCACCCACCTCGGCCGAGTAAGCAAGTGAGTATTTACTCCGCGTGTCTGTCAAATCACCGCGTCTCTCTTCTAGAAGTAGCTGGAATGGAAACATGACTAGTCAACCTATGGTCGACGTCTGACCCGCATTAGACACCGTTTCTGGCAGCACGCCGCGTTTAAACTAGACTAACTAGGAGGTTTCTTTGTTAGCTGGCTGCTGGCCGCCAGGAGGTCTAAACTTTACGAGTAATCTTGGATCTTTAGTGCGGGGGACGGCAAGCGATGCTACCCCAAGGTCATGTCTGTAAATAGACACGAGGCAAGCAGAGCAGTGTGTGGCTGAAAGATAGTTTGTTGTCGAGATCCAATAGAATGGATGCTGTTATGCATAAATGGTGGCAAGATGTCTCATCCATCGTTAGCTGGTAGTGATATCCAAAAGCCTGGTCCAATACTTACAGTACACGTCTATCATTGTCCTTCGCTTTATAGACCTTGAAATGGTAGTCTCGTTCTTGTGTCCTCATCAAGAAAGCTTCATCTCACTCCTTCTTCCCTCTCTCAATCTCCTCAACCCACGCACAAACCCTTCTCGCAACCTCCAGACTCGCATCTAGATCGTTAGCAAACGCCCAACACCTCAATGGATAGAAAAACTCACCTTCTCTCGTGCAGAAAGCATGCGGAATATCCCCTTCGTCAACCACAATTCTCGCCCTCTCTCCTCTCCTCTCCATGATCCCCTTCCTCTCACTATCATCAACCCAATGATCCTTCTTCGCATAAAACAAAAAGAACCTCGGCACTCCATCCTCCTCTCCCTCCGTAGCCCACAGCTCGTCGCTCCACTTCTCCTCGCAGATAGTCTCTAGCTCTGTGAGTCCCAGGTGCACCGCCTGCAGCACGCCGCCTCTGCTCTTTAGCCAACGCGCCGTGACGTTTGAGCTCGCGGGTGTGAAGCCCAAGAGACGCTGCACGATCCACGTTACGTTTGCAACACTAAAGAGGCCAAGAAGAAGACGCGCGAGTAAGGATGCTACGGTGTCGAGAAACGGAATGAGACGACGCAGTATCGTGAACTGCACGCCGTTAGATGACCGAGCAAGATGCGTCAGCGTCGGGAAGAGAAGAAATCCATGTCGCAGCTTAAGGCGCGGTGCTCTCTCCGGATTCTTCATATGTCGGTGAAAGATCTCAACGGCGATATAGCTCCCGACCGAGTGACCCATGAGAATCACAAAATCGTGCTGTTCTCCTTGAATCGCAACGTTGTCGTAGATGCCCTCAATCTGGCCATCAAGACCCCACGGTTTGTTGCTTGAGCTGAAGGGTTCGTGATCGTCATCGCTGAAGCCCAGCAAGTTGGTACCGTAGATGTCATACGCAGTGTCAGCCTCAATCTTATCCAATAGACCGCGTAGAATGCTGAGGAAGTCGGTGTAGTATTCGATAAGGCCCGGGTTACCGCAGATGTAGTAAATGAGGGCCTTTTGTTTAGCTTGTTTGGAGCGCTCTGATGGCAGCCATATTTGAGGGGCCATTATGAGCTGCTGAGATCACTGATAAGCTCCAAAGCTAAGCTGTGATGTTGAAGATCGGAGAATTGTGAAGTTTTTGGTGGTTTTGTAAGGTGGCATATAGAGGTACCTTGGCGCGGATTTTGCCAATGCTGCTGGAAATAACAAGGCCAACACGTCAATTTCCGAAGATTAAAAAAAAAAAGCAGCCCCTACAATTATACTGAGATAACATTTTGAAACATAAGAAACTATAGTCGTAATAAAGTAAAATAAAATCATTAAAAAAAATTAATGAAGTTATTATATATATTTATGGAAATTTTTGAAGATATTTATTTATTATAGGGATTTCTTTGCTTATATCCGTACTTTATAAAGTTTCCACCGATAGACTCGACTTACCCGGTAGCCGAACACGCGAGATTTTGACATTGTCATAATCGCTTTTTCCAAAAGTGATCTTGGTCGATATGTCCTCTTTGCTATGACAAATGAGTATGGAAAACAGCTATTTCTCGAATATTTGCGAACCTAGAATCATGTTGATGCGCTCATTTTGCCATTATCATGATGGCTTGAATCTCACACAAGCACAGCACCACTCTTCATATCATTCATTCGTGCTACCAAACGTATTCGACAATCATATTCTTCGGGACAATTAGGTTACTCAATCATTAAACAACAGGCCAAGCCAATGCAGTCAAACCAATCCCAAACTCCCAAATCATGGCTAACACCATGTTTCAAGACCATACAAACTCATGAGCCACTCTAGAGATGCTTTCAGCCAAGTCTTTCAGCCCTCCACCATGTTTCATTCCTTGCTCGTGTACCGTCTTTCTGCCCCTAACTCAAACTTTATGAGTCTTACGGACCTCTACAAGACCGACATTCTTCTTCGTGACTGCCGCCCAAGTCGGCATGTATTTGAGAAGTTCATCCAGGGCTGGGATCGTGCCAGGTGTGTTGGCATCGCTCCAAGCACAGCTGACTGTCACTTTTAGGGGATCCGCAGCTTGGTCTGCGGATCTTGCCCTCAGTTCGCTGTTGCCCAATGGCTCGCCTTCATCTTGCTCCGACTCTGACACTGCCGAAAGAGCATTGCGATCATTGAGGTATAGGTTTAACGTCCAGGGTCGATCTCGATCGCGTCGCCAAAGTTGAACGCTGCTGAACCCTTCTGAAGGAAACTTTCCAAAACGAGGATCTCGCGGACCTGCGCCATCAACAGCGAATCCGTAAATTGGACGCGACGTGCGAACGTAGCAGAGCCTCGAGTCGATGGCGTCAATTCGAAGCCGTGCCTTCGATTCATCGCTACCGTACACTGTCTCAATCGAGACCAACTCCTTAGGAGACTTGCCCTTATACAAGTTGGGTGTGAGAGTGGAAGAGTCGTATTGACAATCCGTCAGATCTCGACCAACTGCCGGCTGGCATTTGATGTCCTGACCCAAGGTGCTCGGCAATGAGCTAATAACAGAGCGCGCATAGTCCTCTAGTCCCACGATGGAGACTGTATCAGTGCCATTGTCGAGATCAACGACCTGCTGGAAGTAAAACTTGAAGCGATGGCCGTCAGAGAACGGGAATGCCACCAGATTGTAGATAAAGGTGCCAGTGAAGACAAACAGTAAGAACAATGGCACATGATGAGTGACGCGATGGATAAAAGGCGTCAGTGGCAGCAACAAAAAGATGCTGAGGATGCCCAAAGACAGTACTGGAACGAGGAGGCTACCCCCGTCGGTACCTGTCATCTGCGTAGCAGACATCACAACCAGACCAATGTTTCCAAATAGAATCACAGGTATGGGAGCCAAGAAGAGAAACTGAAGAATCCAGGTCCATGTGGGAAGACGTCCAGACCAGCTTTGCTCATGTTCGAAAGGCTGGTATCGTCTCATACTAGGCGGAGAAGGCGAGTTCTCAGCGACCGAACGTCGGTATGTGTTGGCGAACGAAGTCTGGGCGTTGGATCCGTAACCTGATTCACCTCCTCTGAGCGGTGTGGTTTCGGTAGCATCTTCGGCTTCGCCTTCATCATCTTCGCCCTCAGCTTGGGCAGGTTCACTCTCCGTCTGAGGCCTTGATTCCTGTTCAGTGTCGCGGCTCGAAACATCGCGCGCCTGATGGGCATCGTGAAGCTGCAGGGCAAAGTCGTGCTTTCCAAGCAGCGCAAATTGCTCCAGAAGAGAAATGAGCAAAGCCAGGAATATGGCCGACTGGAAGAACACGGTCGCATAAAGGGCACCGATGTGCATACGGTCTTCTGCCACAGCACACACAACCTGCACACCCCAGCCGAGAGCAAAGAGCCAAATGAGAACAAAACCTCGATGAAGTGCGCTCGGGCGAACAAAACTGGATCCGCGCATGATGAGCCAGAAGGAGAAGTAAAAGATCGATAGAGTCATAGACCACCTACGAGATATTAGCTTGTACTCGGTTACCAATCAAGGCGACTTACACAGCGTAACCACTGCTGTAGATAATGAGTGGATTGAACTTAGCAATTAAAAGTGTGGACGCAATAGTTATGGCTCCAGCAAAGATGAGCGCAAATGGGAAGCGGAAGAAGCCCTTCCAACCACCCAATACAACCGGATCATCGTTAATGTCGTGGTGCATCTTGATATCTCTGGCAAAGAAATAGTACTTGTCATTACGTGCCAGAATGTACGTGAAGGCAATGAGGACGAGAGGTGTGGCGACAAGAAGCGTTAGCGACCATGCAAAGAGTCCTCTAAGCGCGAACACGGCCCATGCAGCACCAAAGATATCGAACCAGACTCCCTCAGCTTGTTTGCCGTTTTGCACGAGATCGGTGTTGCCATCGGATCGATCACCATTGAAGATGGTACCAGTTGTTTTCGAAAGCTGTTCAGTCGACGCGAGGGCAGCCGAAAGCATGTGCCAGATGCTGTTAACAGATGTGTGGCGTGTGTCGTCCTGGTTGGTATGGTAGCGAGCACGAGGGGCATAAAAGGCGATGTCAAGTCCACGCTGTCCGAAGATGTCTGCGAAAATTTCGTAATCGGTTGCGCTCTTGATGACGCCTCTCTCGAAAGCATTGGCGGCAACAACGGATCCCAGCGGATGAGGGCTCCTGGAGTACGCCTTGGCGGCCTGTAAATCAGTGGTTCGGAAAAGAAGCGCGCGACCGCCAGCTCCAGCGCCTTCGAGGTTGACGAACGTGTGAGTAAAATGCAACAAGGGGCTATAACCGAAGGCTCTGGCACCAAGCAGCCCATCCTCCTCAGCATTGTTGAAGAGCAGAACAATGCCATTCTTGGGCTGGCGACCTTTGAGTGTGAAATAGCTCAGGAGCTGAAGCATCGATACGCAGGACATGCCATCGTCGGTAGCACCATAGCCGGTGGAAACACTAAAGACATGTCAGTTAACGTAGTCAACGTCAAGTATGGTTACTTACGAGTCAAAATGGCAGTTCACAAGAACACCGCCTTCGCCACGGAATTTCTTGTACTTAGATTCATCGCGCCACCAATCACCTTCAGGATCATCTTTGCCGTGGATGTAGACATAGTAGTTGTTGCCCTCAAAGTACTGACCCAACCACGTTCCCTTGGAAATATTAGAGCCCATGCGCTTAGCCGTGTTGTAAGTCCAGGAAACATTGGAGGTTCTGTCGTCGAAGAGGGTTGCTCCACGAGGCTTAGATTGAATAGTTTCATCAGAGGTGACAGGCGAATTTTGGTTCTCAACAGAAGAGGCTCTATCCGTTGTTAGCAAGTACCCATAACGGCACGGCTGAGGCACTGACCTCGAATGCCAGTCTACACCACCGATCTTTTCGGTTGTATAGGACAGGTCGTTGCGATCCAAAATCTCCTTAGTACGATTAATAAGAAATTCGCGTACTCGGTCATTTTCATGACTGTTGTAGGGATGATAGGCGCGACTAATGGTCTGCAGATCCAGCCACGCTTCGGTCAAGTTGAGGCCATGATACAGTGAGCGATCGGCTGGTGCCGGAGGAACAGTCTCATGAACCCAGATGAGGGGAATAGCTAGGGCGAGATATATAATAGTAGTCCAGAAGGAAACAGGCCCTGGCCGGAAGGCGAGGGGATTCTTAGTCCTCACCATGATGAGATGATCGCTTGGTATTGAGGCTGAGGTAATCTGAGTTGAGCATACGACGCGCCGACGTCAGTGCGTCGAGAAGCGAGAGAACGAGACTAGGTAGCGTGGATAACGATTATAGTTGTAGGGTCATGGTCAGGATAAGTCAACGCGTGTCAGTGCAAAGGCTGAAGCACGTAGAGGAGAGCCAAGTGGATGCAGAAAGATAAGACAGAGCGAGGGAGAGAGTGTGGGAGATGGTAGAAGGGTCCAGATCAGATGACCCCTGTCAACAGATCAAAATCAAGAAGGCACTGTACAAGTTCCTTCAAGAGCGCGACTTCCACACCGCGTCGTAGTCACCTTTCTCGAGTATACCAAAATTGAGGTATCGAGTATCAAGATGAAGTTTGTAGGACTCGAGTGAGGCTACTGGCGTCGATTGCGCCGCTTTCCTTGTCACATGGCCTAAGCTCCCTATTCCGGCAATGCAACCTAACCTGGAAAGCAAAGCAAAGAAAAGGTACGTACAATGACGCCAGATGACTGCAATGCGGGGTCTAAGCATGTATGAGTTGCATTAAAATCTGTAGGTGCATAAACAGGGCACCAGATCGATTTCATAATTGGATGTGATTTCATGGTTCTTTAGCAAGTCACATACTAAGGTACTTATATGGGTAAGACAAATCAACGAAACGACTCAATTATCAAATAAATACACTTTGCCTGCGCGATTAGTCCTTTGCTTCTGAATAAATTATAACTAGCTGCAGTGCACGAATTGAATGCCCTCAAGCTCACTGTTACATGGCCGTCCTCGGGGACATTCTTTTTGCAGTGGTTAGTTCGCTGCCACGTTAGAAACATCGCCTTTCCTCTTTTGCTGTTATCCAGTTTGGCAAACGATAGTTCTCGAACTTCAGTCGAGGCTTTACACTGGTGTTAAAAACAGAAAGATCCTCAACCGCCAGAGTTCCTCGATGTTAGTCACAGCATCTAAGC